>CM041776.1:303891297-303912773 GCA_023374045.1 Limonium bicolor | reverse complement strand
TTATTCTTTTATGGTATATAGTTTTATCCTACCAATTTCTCGTTTAGCAAATTGGCATAGTGGAGGAAGTCCACTGCCGGGTAGAAGTCACCGGCCTTGTCCGGCTAACCAAAATTTGTTCATTTGTGTATTTTCATAATTTAATTATGTCATTATATATAACGTTTTTCTCTTGCTCCTCCTGAAGTTATCAAGTGAATGCTTCTTCGGTCACGAGTATCCTGAAAATTTAGCCAACCTTGATCCGGAGATCGAGAGAACCCTACTTCATACTTTAAGGCAACAAAGAATTCTAAGAAGCAGATCCTACACCAATGGCAGCACCTACCGTCCGAACATAAACCGGCCTTCTAACCAAAGCCAGAAACCAGCAATCGACCTTCCTCTCCTTCCTCAAAACGAATACGATGAATGGCAAAACTTAAGCATATCATTAAATTAGATGCATAAAGGAGTTGGGTCTTTTTGACGTTACAAATCCGGACGATGCTTTGCTCCACGTCACTAAATTTTTTACAGCATACAAACAGCATAACTTCCACAATAACGTCCTCCAATATGCCAGGCTTTCCCTCTTCCCCATAGCCTTACGGGGAACGCCAGCAAGTGGTACCACAGTCTAACCCCCAGTACCATCACCACATGGGAGGACATGGCAACCAAGTTTACGACAAGTTCATGCCTCCAAGCCGCACCCTGGAGATGATCGCCGAGAATTACAAATTCAGACAACCCACCTCGGAGAACATCTGTGAGACTTGGGACAGATTCAAAGGGTTGCTACGCACATGTCCACACCAGGCCTCACCAAGGAACAACTATCTCAGTTGTTTTACAAGGGATTGGTCAACCAATGCAAGACATTCCTAGTTCCTCCCTTGGTGCAGACATATTGAAGAAGCCTGGAGATCAATTCCTTAGTGGAGTTGAATCTTTGTGAAGAGATTAGAGATTGGGCCACAGGTGGAACCAGGGGTGTACCGCTGGTTATTTCAAGTGGAGAGGGCGACTCCAAATTCGACAAATTGATGCAAAGTCATGAGCAGTTATTGGAGAGTAATGCCCAGACGTCAACGAAGGTTAGTCTCTACAGAAAGTGGTGGAGCAAATAGCAATGAACAAACTTCCTCAACAAGCGAACGTGGTTAGTGCACGACCGCACGCTCCGAGCCCTGATATGCCAGACTTTCAGAATGTTGAGGAAGTAACTATGTGAGTAACCAAGGGTATCGACAGCCATGGCAACAGGGGCACCAACCCCCAACACTTCCAGAGTAAGCCGGCTACCAGGGAGGTCCAAGGCAATCAGACCATCCCATCCTGCATCATCATCAGAGGCTGAAATGGCTGAACTTCGTGGACATGATGTCAGCCCTGATGAACAAGACCCGGATACTCACAACGAGATCTCGACCATTCGCAAGGAGCACAAATCGTGCAGTTGCAACTACAGCAACTTCTGATGCAACCACGACAGCAAGGTCAGCTCCCGTCCCAAACGCAAACCAATCCACGGGAGCATGCGAATTCGGTCACCATTCTACCTAGGATCTCCAAGTATGCCAAATAGCCTAAAAGGCTAAGTGTAGGGCGGGTCCTCCTCACACCTTCAATGTCAAACAGGGGAGCCTTTCTTACCATTTAATTTTTCTCCTTTATTTTTTTTTATTTTATTTGCTTTCGTCAATACTTTCAACTTAGTTATTTTAGTTTCTTAAAAAAAAAAAGTTTCCTAATTTTAAAATTTATTGTTCCTTTTGAACACTGGGGACAGTGTCCTGCCAAGTGTAGGGCAGGGACCCCCCTTAAAAAAATAGTTTTATTAATATGCATAAATTGTGAGTTTTATCGATGTTTTACTAAACTTTTTGCATGTTTTTTGATTGAGATAAGATTAGGAATGACTAAAGCTTGTTCTCTCAAGAGGTAAGCTTTCTAATGACTTATAGATCCTGTTTTAACTTTTTTGATTCTCTTTATTAACATGAGTACATGATCTTTCTCCTAATTCTTTCCTTATGTACTTATGGGTGTATTCTTTTCTTTCCAAATTGTGAAAAATCTTTTGGGTGAAAATCTTAAAAAGGGTTTTTGTGCAAAAGAAAGAAGAAGAAAAAGAAAAAAAAGAAAGAAAAAATCTTCTTCCAAAGGAAAAGCATTATATTTTTGAGGTTGCAAAAGTGCCTCTGAATAAAAGCAAGAAAAGAGAGTTTTTCCGTTTATTTTTCTCCTAAATTCCCCGTTCTTCAATGCAAAAAAAAAATCATGGTTGATTCAGAAACTCTTGCAAAATAGGGCTGATTCATAAAACCATTGATGAGAGTCTTGGCCACATTCAGAAACTCTTGAAAAATAGAGCTGAATGATGGAAATCGGAAAAAGGAGAGATTACAAATCTCTTATGCAAAATAGCCCAAAAGTTTTTGATCGATTTTGAAAGTCTTTATTTTATACCCATTAGTATGTTTTGATGGATAAGGATGATTAAGTGATACTTATGAGATAGAGTCAGAGAGTTGAGAATATTTATCTTATTGTCATTCTAGAGTTTATCTGTTTTGTGCATAAGTAATTACTCCTTTCTAATCTTGTTTTGCTCGAGGACTAGCAAAAGGTAAGTGTAGGGCCTTGATAAGCCGCAGACTTATCATATTTATGCATTAGATTTAGTATTATATTTATCTAAATAAAGTTATATTTATGTTATTTATGCTTATTATGTGTTAAAGTATAATATTTGTACAGACTTATGTCTTTATGAGTTTCTGTGCAAGGAATGATTTTCTAGGCAAAGTTCAGTTGAAGCCGACTCCATGCCAGGTTGTTTCTGCACGGCATAAGCACAGAACAGAAAAGAGGCCTGCCGGACCTAATGCCGGTAATTCCATCCGGCATAAGTGAAGAGTCACCACGGTTGACCAAGCGATGCAGTTATTGACCGTTGGTGAAAAGGTGCTGCCCGGTGGTGCCGGGTATATCCACCCGCATATGCACTGTTTCACGCGGAATTGACGGTTTTGACCGTTGACAGTTGGGCGCATTTATCACGTGTGCCGGCTACTGGTGATCCGGCACGACGCCCGGCAACGACACATTTGATGCCTATAATAGGCCGAGAAAGGCTGCAATTTGACACACTTCAACACCATATTATACTCCATTCACATCTCAGTTTCCGCCCCACTCCAAGTGTTGGTGTCCAAGGAACATTTGCAGATCCATCCACGCAAGAGAAGAAGAAGACCTTGTCAGGGTTAAGGCTATTAACATCTCCTTCTCCCCTTTGTATTCTCTTCTTGTAGTTGTGTGGATGGTGATGCAGAATCCTTGTTAGGTTTTGGTTAGGGATGACTTCCTTGTAAAACTCTTATGATCATTTATGGAATTTTCAAGTTTCTTAACCCGAGTTCTAATCTTCTTACAAGTAGAATGAAGTAGCTATTCTTCTTATCTCTAAATCCTATTTATGTTCAGACAAGAATAGGATAGATTAGGATTTTGGTAATCTTTAACATTGTCTTCTGTGCCTCAGCGGGAGCAAGACTTAAGGTTTAGGTTAATCTCTTATTTCCCATTATTCTGTTGTTTGCGGCATTGGCTATGCACGATGGAAGTATGAATATTGAGTTCCTTTGTCAGAACCGAATCTGGAAGTGTCTTTTACGAAATGTACTATGCCGGATGGATGCCAGGTATAAGTTATCCGGCACGTTCAAGGCCATGAATCTGCCGGGTAGCGAGGATCCGGCATCACATCCGGCATATGCATTTTGCGAGACCAAATCCTCTTTGAGACTTGCCACCCTTGATCATTGGTCATACGAACCTTTTGCATTGATAATCTTCCCAAATCAAAGTTAGTTTATTATTTATTTATTTAGTTTAGGATCACATTTTCAATTCCCCCCTTGTTATTATAGAATAGGCTTTTGCCCGGATTAGGACTAATTTTCTATAAGTCCCTTGGGTACGATACTCTCGGTCGTAATATATTACACTATACTCCGACCGGGTTTTTATTTGCTACCCGTAGTAGAGTGTAGGATTAGTTTAATTTTTATTCTTTTTATGTATATAGTTTATCCTAACAATTTCTCGTTTTAGCACACCTCACTTCCAGACCTAATGGCAATAACGCTCCCGTCACCGAGCCTAGCCAACGAATCGCACCACCTCTGCACCGAAGATGAAACCTGGCTCCGAGACCCCAAAGGCGAACTCTCTAACCTAAAAATCTCCACCCCACTCGCCCGAAGAGGAGAGGAAGGATAGAACTACCGATGGAGTAAACTCCCAGACAGCCAAACTCACTGAAGGAATCAGATGAGAGAAAGAGGACAACGACTGTCGCAGCAACATCACACCTAACATCTTAATGCTCTCTCACCGTTGTGTTAGCAGATGGTACTTTTAGATGTTACTTTTGATGGTCCTTTAAGCTAAGATGGTTTTCCGATGGTTATTCTTCGTAATGGTTAGATGTTGACGGGTTGTACTCTTGTTTTTGGTGTCGAGTGACCGTGGCCTATCACTTAAACTCGGGTATATGGATAATAGGCTCTTATGCCGCTTCAGTCATCTGTGGGTACGGGCAGATATAGTTGGAATCCCAAAATTAGTATTTTGGGAGGAAAGTTATGAAGAAGCTGAAGCCCTTAGAAAATGGAGTGAAGACTGTTTTCAGGAGACCTAATTGTTAGTTTTTCCTAAGGTGTTAATTGATGGTGCTAATAAGGTGGAAACTGTTGTAACTAGTGTGCCACATTATATGGTGATTATTAATGGATTAATTTGGGGATAGATGAATAGTTAGGATCTATCACTATAAATAGATCTAGTAATTCGTAGTTTAGTATCACTCCAAATTGTAGGATCATATCCGAGAGAATCAAGGATGGTCCTATTCCTATAGAACTTAAAGGGACTCAGGAAAAAACACCAAGGGAAACACGGATTGGTTAGTAAATTCTAATATAATCTTGTAATCTTTATTCTTTTAATAAAAGTTATTTTATCTTAGATGTAGATCATGTTTGGACCGAAACACAGATCCAGTGTAACTAATTTTATCATTAAATTATGTTGTGGTTCTTCTTTGGTACCATGACTATTCCCGCCACAACCTTAGGTGATTGGGCCTGAAGTCTCGACACACTGTTACGTTAAAATGAGGCAGATTGAGATTATTGTGCCAAGGCCCCAGGATACGAAGTAGAAGCGACTTTCTAAGAGATGTCTTTATCACTTGGCTAGTAGTTACTACTAGAGATAAAATGATCAAATGGGATGTTAGCTCCCATGTTTCCCTCGGTTGGAATAAGGTAGTTGATGGATTAGTAGGAAGCAACTAAAGGTATGGGCAACATTGTCGTATGCTATTGTTTTTACACCAATAAGGAATAACAGGAATTTCAACGATCTTTTTTGTGCAGCACAAAACTTGTTTTATTAAAGAGGGAAATTTCAAACTATTCTACAAAAAAGTTTTATAATTTGTGTAACTTGTTTTTATATGCCGTGAAGAAAAATTAATTCACAATATGCCACTGTGTTGTACTTATGCCAATCATGTAATTAGGAGAGCTTGTACATACACTAGAAGGTTGTAAGGAACCTTAGTTTTGGTGATACTAATGAACTTTATTAAAAAGAGAAAATTCACAATATGACACTAAAAGTTGCACACTGATTTTGAAATTTGTTCTCTACATGCACTACAACAATATTGTCTATTTGGGGCAAGTTCACATTATCAATTAGTGCAACTTGAAAGTTGCACCAAAAGTTAGCACAAACAGTGCAAAGTTATAGTGCACTATTTGAATATAGCAAATGGTGCGCAGGAAAGAAACTTGCACTAATAGATATGAACAAACGGGGCATTGAAAAACTTGCACTAATTGATCATATCAATTGGAGCAATTATTTATGTTGCTCTATCTGTTGATATCACCCCAAAACTACACGTATAATCAAGTGGGGCAGAAGAAAAATTTGGCTCTAATAGAGTAGCCTATTGGTGCAACATTAATTTTCGCACTAATTGATAGTGTCTAATGGTGCATCCCGTCTAGTCACACCAATAGTGCATACTATCTGTTAGTGCACACTGTATCTCGCACTAATATATAGCATCAATTGGTGCAATTATATTATAGTCCCCCTATTTGTCTAATGGTGAAATGGTGCAACTACTATACTTGCACTAATTGATGTCATCAACTAGAGCAACAGACTTCACGCCCTATTAGATGTGCTAGGTTGGTGCAAAAGTTTATTTGGCACTAATACCCCACTTCTATTATACAGACGAGTAATAACTGCTATCCTAGTAGATGTGCTTAGTTGGTGCAACAGTTTTTTTCGCACTAATTAACCATTGCTATTACGCCACCGAGCAATATACATCTCTAACCTATCTCACCGTCATCTTCTTCTCTTCACTCACGTTCGTCACAGTCGCCTTCTTCTCTTCACTCACGGTCGTCTTCTTCCTCGCGCACCAGATTGAAGACGGGGCTGAAAACACATCGGACCGGTATATTCTTCTCTTCACTATTGGTCATCTTCTTCTCTTCACTCACGGTCGTCGGGAAGCAAATATTGAAATTTCTACCTTAAACCACTCATGTCGCTTGAAGAAGAATGCACTAGAGGATCAACGCCAAATCAACTACAGGTATTTCAAATTCATTTCCTCTCTTAGTTTGCACACTAGCTAGTTAGAACCCTAGATTGGAGCCAGATGTGCGGACACTCGATAGAGTCGTGACTGGTCCAAAAACTAGTCAATGTCATCATTTTGAAAACCACTCCCGTCTCAACGCGTTGCACAAAGACAGTTATCCGGGAGGTGGATAACTCATTGTTGTCCAGAACAATGAGCCACAGATTTCAAATGCTGGAGGAGGATAGTTCGATGATCCATGCTGGTAGGTACAGACATCTTTCCTGCCCAGTGCTGTTACTCACGTGATTGGTTTCTCACTTAAGTTAATTGTATATATATCACATAATAAGGTGGCTGATATCTTCAGGTATGGCATCTGTTGGTTGTTCCACTTGGAATGTCCTATCAGCTATGATCCTGTTTATACCTTCTATTGGATGTGCAGTATCCCAGTGCACGAATTTATTTCTGTCTGGACAAACAGGAGAGGTAGGTAAACAAGCTGGATCAGTTGCACCACAACAAGGTGCGTCTGTAATGTCAAAACCTGCAAATCAAACTCCATTAATTTTGTAATTCTTGAATTAAGAAATAATTAATTAGAGAAAGAAAGAATGATATATATATACGTACCATGGGCTCTCATATTTGCCATCCCTTCACCATATATACCATAAACATCAATATATGAAATTTTAAGATCAGGGTATTTTCCTCTAAATCCATCTGTGAATTCAATGATGAATAACTTTAAATTTTTTCCGCAGGGCAATGATTTTTTTAAGGAGAAGAAATATAATGAAGCTATTGAATGTTACTCCAAAAGTATAGCATTATCTCCAACAACTGTTGCTTATGTAAATAAAGCTACGCCATGTCTTAAAATAAAAAGGTGAGTTTTGTTTTACTATCCCAAATTGCATCACGATACCATTTTATTTGGTTTATTACCTATGGGTTATCTTTTGCTTGTTTTTTCTATTCTCTTTCTTGACCTTTATCTATTTAGAGACCTATTTATTGGCGTGATAGTATTCTAAATCCTTGCATGTTGGTCAAAACCTTGGCAGATATTAGAATTCTCAGTATATGAGCTTGCTCTTTGCCCAAGTAACAGTTGATTTAGGTATAATCTAAGTACATTTTTTTATATAGTGCATACACTCTAATATTGAGCTCTTGTTTTCTATATTATCCTTTCAATCTGAGATTTTGATGGAATTACTATTCTATAAGCAGTACACCTGTAACAGGTAGTCATGGAGATGGTTTCCGACAAATACTGATACTCCCCTTGTTGTATGGGGTGCTGGAATTAAATCTCCCCAGCCAAGGCAGCCATTCTCATTGCACAACTCGTTTCGTTGACGAACATTTGCACGACACACTAACACCTAAAGAGTGGGGCCTCGAAGGCATAGACAGGGAGGATGTTAATCAAGCCGATATTGCTCCACTGATGGTTGTTCTTTTTGCTGATGATCATTGTTGTGTAGTTTTTTTTTCTCTTTTCTTCGATCATAGTATCTTGATTTTGATGTATACTAGTGCTATGACAGTGAATTGTACTTGGTTTGCCTTGTCCGACCAACTCAGTTGGAGCTCTACCACTTGGCTATATTAACTTTAGTAAGGTCAGCTCATGCATATTTGGCTTCTCGGTCATCAACCAATAAACTCTTTATTTTTCTTGTTCATATGCCTCTGCTGGTATTGTAATAAATATCTTACAAGTTGAAACTTTTCAGGACGCAGAGGTTGAAGCTGTGCTGGCTAATGCAAAACAGATACTGAATCAATTTCTTCGCAAGTCGAGTATCCTTGCTTTTCATGTCATAAGTAAAATTTTGATCTGACATTGTTTTTCTTTTCATTTATTTGGTAACTGTATTGTATTTTCTTCGTTATGTATGTTCACGTTCTTGACTAAGTTAGATATAAAGGAGTCTCATACAATACTTTTTAGACCTTTCAAACCACTCGTGCATCCGAGCCATGAAATGCTGCCAGATGAATAAAACCACCCCTCCAGCTGCTGTTGTTGCTTTGTTGATGCAGTTCATGTGAACAAAGTGGAATTTGGTAAGTTCTCTTTTCAATTTCTGCCTCTTTTGTCTTTTGTCTTTTCAGTTTTTATTTTGCTTTTCAGTTTCTGTTTTTGTTAGTATCTTGGTGACCATGTAAAATGGAAAAGAGTCTGGTAGCTATTTGGAAAAGAGTACTGAAAAGTGAATCACGATTGGTGAAGTGTTTTATGAAGTTCACACTTTATTGAGTTTAATGAGATGATATCGCAAGAATTTGAATATTGCTAATCAGTTAATGGAGAACTACAAATCAAGATCAGTTTAATGGAGATCCACGAATGACATTTCAGATAACTGGGAAAATATGATAAGTAGAGCTGATCATAATGAAGTGCATATAAATTGCAAGACCTGGTGGCAGGAATAGTATAGCAGGAATAGTATATAGAAGTAACCATATCTAGCTAGCTAGTTCTCCACTCTTTAACTGATGTTATTTTCTAGCAGTTGCAAGCATGCTCCTTAGCTTTTTAATCATTCCTGCCCAGTTTTATTTGATACTTGCAATTCGAAAGGAAGGTCTGATCTAATAGTTTAGCTAGATGTTTTTTCGTTCTGTTGTTGTTGTGGTGATGACTGATGAAGGATAGCTCATGAATGCAGCAAGTGATAATTAATGGTTTAGCTAGCGTTGTATGGTTTTTGAGTGATAGTAAAAGCATCCCCCTATCCTGCTTGGTCTATGTGTACTTCTTTGGGGTATTGTTTCCCTTTAAATGCCCAATCGTCCGTTTACAATAACTACATTGCAGCATCATTTTGATTTCTTCTGTAGGCCATAACGCAAATTGATCATCAGATGTGTCCATTGTCTTTGTTAAATATTTCGTACAATTGATGATATGAGCTTGTTCATCTTCAAAGGTGATGTGCCGGATTCTCCAACCGGAAGGTGTTACAACCAGAACAGTCCAATGATATGAGTTTGTTCAACTTCAAAGGTGATGCAACTGAGCTTGGATTGCACAAGGAGTCTCAGATCAGTGTGTTACAATCCTTCTACCTATGATCAAGCTGTGGATTTCATGAGTATGGAAACAGAGAACATGTATATAAATAGTATTTGATCAAACTTAGTGGTAATGGTGTAAAATTGTTGTGTATGACAATCGAGAGATGCAAAAGTTTTTGGAAAATAATATTTTTGACCCATCTTTTGTAATTTTCATGTTTATCATGATTTTAATTAATAATATAATGAGATTATTGATATTATAAACAATGCAGAATTTTATTTTTTTTTAAAGTTGAAAGATCAAATAGGGCATTTATATCAATGCACCAAATGCTTGATTAAATAGTGCAATAAAAGTAAACTTGCACTAATTAAAGGAAATCAAATAGGGGAAATAAGTACTTTGCTCTTGTTGTTCTATACAAAATAGTGCAATATACAAATTTGCCCTATTTATGCAGTAGGTGGGTTGCCATAGAAAACAACAAATGGGGCAATAAAACTAGTTGCACTGTTTGGTGTTGATCAAATAGTGCAATTTATATATTATCCCCTATTAGTTTAGATGTCAAATGGTGCAAAATACAAAAATCGCACTATTAGTTGGTCAACAAATGGTGCAACTCTTCTTGGTTGCCCTATTTGTGCTGGGTAAATCGTATGAATTACCACCAGAGCAAACAAGGCAACAACTGCAATTGCTCCCTTTGTTACAGATCAAATGGTGCGACAAATGAAACATGCACCATTTGCCATTGATCAAATAGTGCAACTAGTATAACTTGCACTAATTGAGTTTAATCATTTAGTGCGACTTTATTTGCACCGTTTGTATATGATCAATTGGTGCATACCTTTGTTGCACTAATAGTGCATGTCTAATAGAGCAAAACCTAAAATTGCACCAAATTGGTTATTGTAGCGAACCAACTAGTGCAACCTTGGGGCAAGATTAATCTTGCTCCAATTACCTTATTAGAGCAATATTTTGATCTATTGGTGCAACTTTTGTTGCCCTAATTGAACTTATATGTTGTAGTGATGCCATGAAAAAAAATTCATGATAAGCCATTGTATCGTGAAAGAACCTTAAATAATGACTATTTTACCTTTGACATTGTAAATCATACAAATATGAATTTATTGAATTTTTCCATATTTTTTAAAATACTACAAAAAATATATAGATAATTATAAAAAATATTTAAACAATAATAAAATTATAAAGATAAATATTAATTAAATAAAATAAATAATTATTAAATATTACACATACACAAAACTTCAAACAAATTAATTATTTTTCTTCTCTTGTTTTTTACCTTCTTCGACTATTTATCATTCTACTTCTACAATATTTGCAAATTACAATTATGGTTGGTTGTTGATATAGATATATCCATTTATAAACATAACTAGTCCAATATAAAATGAGCTAGTTGTATATGATTTTAATTGAAAAATTCAACTCATCATGCGACACATTAAGTTTTCTTTAACCCACTAGTTTGCACTATTTTTTTCTTTATACTACTACGATAAATAACAATACAAGAAAAAAGTTATCATCAGTTGTTGCTCTCCATAGAAATTATTATCTCTATTTAGCTATAATTATAGCTAAAATCACTCAACAAACTGATATGATATTTCTAGCTAAATTAAGATATTATAATTTTATGAGGAACATATAATAAATTTTCTTATATTATTATTTAACATATTAATTAGGAAGTAATAAAAAATAAAAGTTCAAATTAGTGTACTAGAGAAAAATTAATACGATGGCATGGAGGCTAGAATTTTAAATTACATATGACTACCTCAAATTAATTTATAATATTTAACATTATCTAAAATAATTGCAATTTTTTTTTAATTATCTATATATTTTTTGTAGTATTTTGATTTATTTTGGAAATATTCATAAAATGCCCCCGAAAAAAAGTGTCATATTACACACTAAAACATAATTACAATATGAGAGATAAAATAATCAATATTTAATGTCATTTCATGATACAATTACATATTATAAATTTTTTTTCAAGACATATGAAGAATAACAAATGATGAACTTTTTCAAGGAAAATTGTATATTTTCCCTTTTATAAAATAGAAAAAGTTGGCAGACTACCGACTTAAATTTTCAGGGAAAGAAAAAATCCAAAAATTGATGTGGGGAGGACCCAGCTAAAGGTAAAAAGTTATCAAGTGATGTCGAGTTCAGAGCACAAGTGGTTACCTGAACAACGTAGCATTAATCCAGCTAACATGCTGATCTTGGTGCCCTCTTTCTTTTCTAATGGTTTCTGAGTACCTTCGTAAAAAAAATAAAATAACTTTTCCAATCCTACAGATAACAAACTTTCATACTTCTGCTTTGAATGTGAATATATTCTTTAACAATAATGGTTGACATCTGGTCAATTATTTCTGCAAATAAGATAAACAGATATGAAGGTTTTTTGTTAAATGTATGAGTCAATGTTCCGCATCTTCTAAAGTGTTTCACAATAGCAGTGAGCATTGTGTGTGCATGCGTGAGAGAAAAAAGAATGAGCAATAAAGATAAGGACAGAGTTATCCCATACTGACCATACCTGCATTAGTTTGCCAGCTAGAATCTTATCATCTTCAATTATCAAAGCTGATTTAGAAATCCCAGAAAATTTTGTATCAGGATATTCAGCTAATTGGTAGATTGGATCAAGTACACCAGGAGGAAATCAATTACGACTTTTATATGAAGAAAAGCTTTTTGGCTGTCCAGGTTGCCCAAAGATGTAAGCCAGCAGTGATTGAAACTTCCTATTTCTATAGGCTTCATGATTCTAATTTCTAAGCCTCAGAAGAAAACAAAGATTTAAAGTCATTCTTCAGGTTCGCATGGCTACCTGCCTCTTCATTATGGACCAGATTAAGTCGAATGTAGATGCACAGAGGATCATATTCTTGCGCCTGTCACTTCAAAAGATCAGAGAAAAAACAGTGGAGTTAAAATCCATTAGGCCATTTGGTAATAAACCATCTGGGACATATTCTAAGATAGAAGGGTGCAGTCAAACCAGTTTTTTCTGTACATTAAACCTGGCTAGCTAAGAGATTGAAAAGCAGTAAGTGAGACATGATTAAGGAACAACTATTTATAGCAGGATAAGGTCTTGGAAAGGGTAATCCGATACAGTTTTAGCATGTAATAAAACATATCCCTATTTTTTAAGGAAAGAATAATAAACATGATATCAGAAGATATTTTCGATTTAAGCATATGGATTCACTGTCAGAGTTATGAACTTATGTCACACTCAGAATCAGTCCTCACAGAATTGCATATATATTTTCTGAGTGAGTCCACCTCAGCTAGATGAGCCAAATTCTACTTGGCTGAGAGGATGACAAGTGCTTTTTTTTGCATGTCATAATGAAGCCGCAATACCTTTACTATGTTCTATAATTTGGTCCGTTTAAGCAGCATTCTTATGCATACTGTCTGTGAGCTGTCCCTCAGCTTTAATTAAAGCACCGGAGCATCCAGTCACTTTCTGCATGCATTTGCTTTTAGAAGGAGCCTGACAAGAGTGCGAAGTCAAAGAATATATATCTATGGTGAGTGAAAGATGATGATGGAAAAAGGGATCAGCAAACAGATCTGTGATATTATTCCGTAGCTGGCTATATAAACAAGGAAAACCTAGAAACTTAGGAGATCACAAGGCAAGATGACATGAAAGAGCGAGGTCTTACATGTGGAAAAGAGCCAAGTTGTTAGGTAGCCAAGGATGACTTGCCTGCTTCTTCAATCTCCATTTTTAAGATAGGAGGCTTTAAAGGCTTTCCTTCCTGGTGGAAGAGGCAGAACCAGGAAGTCTCCTTGGCTATCTAGACCTGCCCTTTTCTTTCATGATAGGCCTTTTCTCTTCCCACTTCTCTTCTTCCACAGTTCCACTATAAAAAAGTAGGTACTATTAACTGTCCATTTTAACCTTTTAGTCGACAAAAGGATTTTATGCTGCTGGTAATTTCCATTTTCATGATACTGATCTGATAAAATAAATTCCATCATCCATTCTTAATGGTTAAACTGCAGTGCTGAAGCCTGCGGCACCAATGACACACGATGAAGCTTGGTCTAGTCGTACTTTACAGGCAGATGCATCATGTTGCCTTCTTCAAACCAAATAGCACAATCGTCAGTGAAGGTGAAATCGCTGCTGCGATAATACAATACAGAGGAAGATAAGGAACAGTATGACCCTGATTGTAATTAGCAAATATGGACAAGACTGGGCGTTTCACCTGAAAAGATAGATTATAATGCTAAAACACCAAAAAATTCTTCATATCGCAGCCATGCTTTCAGTTGAAGAAAACACATGTTCCTCATTCTAAAAGAACTAGCTAACCAGCCATTACCAACTATCTACCATTAATGAAATGATAAACATCTTTGTGTTACGTATTGTTGTTACTTCAATTGCTACAAATATTCTGTAATTCTACAAAATGAATCATCCTTCACATGTCCAACTTCATACCTTCTTATTCCTTCTTACTAATCACTACTCTTTGTTCTAGGATACCTAAGCTCACAAAGTGAAAAGGGACTTTAATTTTGTTAGTTAGATGATCAAATGCTGAGAGAAATGATTTGCATTAATAGGTCAAGTTGTTTAGTAGTCAAAGATGATTTGGCAGCGTCTCCGTATGACTTCTAGAGTTGTACAATTGTAAGGAGCTTGCTCTACTTCTAGATAAGACAGTCAGACAGTCTTTCTGGCTCTCTTGACAGACGTTTCTCTTTCGTCGTGGAGTTTGGCCAAAATCCAATTTTATTTTTCAGCAACTGGCATGACTCGGACTAGCTTCTTATTGAATCTGAGAATGGAAAAAAGATCGAGATCGAGAAGAGTGTAGGAAGGAAGAGAGGAAGAACACTCTCGACTTCTTATTGAGAAATCAGTGAGCAAGTCTGTCTCACTGTAATAACATCGCTCTATGTTCTAAGCAATAGAACAGTACTTATATGCAGAAACAAAAAACAAGCAAAACGCTGAGTTTAGATGAAGCTGTTACAAAATAGAACAGACAAGAAACAACGAGATTATTATAACTAATCCAATACACCCCCTCAATCCTGAGCCGAAAAGATAGTAGGGTCTGGATTGTAATTACTCAAAGACTCATCGATCCTGTGAAGACTGAAACCAGGGAACAGAGACAGATATTGATTTCCTGGGAGAATCTTAGTCATAGGATCAGCCAGTTGTTGTTGACTAGGAATGTGATTAACACAGATTATCCCTTGCTGCAACTTCTCCCGGACATAGTGACAATCGAGGTCTATATGCTTAGTCCGTTCATGAAAGACCGGGTTCTTAGCAATATAAACCGCTGCCCTGTTGTCACAATGCAATGCCACTGGCTCTATGTCTTTCAATCCCAGTTCATGCAGAAGACGGGTAAGCCAAGCAATCTCAGTAGTGATTCTTCTTAAAGATCGATATTCAGCCTCAGCTGAAGATAGAGCCACTGTATTTTGCTTCTTAGACTTCCATGAAAGTGGGCTACCGCCAAGAGTAATGAAATAACCACACACCGATCTTCTAGTAATAGGACAAGATGCCCAATCTGCATCGCAGTAACCAATAAGGTCAGATAACTTTGAATTATTCAGAAGCAAACCATACCCGAGAGTCCCCTTAACATACTTCAATGTATGATAAGCAGCTTTAAGGTGAACGTCAGCTGGGTTTGTCATGAACTGACTCAAATACTGAACAGCAAAACAGTCAGGTCGAGTGTGTGTCATATAATTCAGCTTCCCAACAATCTGTCTGAATAAAGTAGGATCAGACAAAGGATTTCCTTGATTCTGTTCCAGCTTTAAACCATGTTCCAGTGGTGCGCGAACTGGTTTCCAACCTTGTTCTCCAAACTCTTTAAGAGTTTCTAACATAAACTTCCGCTGGGAAATGATGAGACCTTCTCCAGTTCTGATGAACTCCATACCCAAGAAGTAATTAATCTGCCCAAGGTCCTTGATTTTAAACTGTAAATCAAGCGCCCGTTTCAGAGAATCAATCTCTCCAGTGTTGTTCCCTGTAACTAAAATGTCATCGACATATACTATCAGATATGTTACACTGTCATTATATTCTTTAATGAACAAAGAATAATCATTCAGTGACTGAACATATCCTAGATCCTTCAGAAAGACAGAAAGGCGTGAATACCACTGCCTAGAGGCCTGCTTAAGACCATAGAGGCTTTTCTTCAACTTGCACACTCGCATGTCACTAGATGACAGATAACCCTTCGGAGGAAGCATATAAACTTCCTCGTCCAAAATGCCATGTAGAAAGGCATTATTGATGTCAAATTGATTAACATCCCACCCCCTTTTGACAGCAATAATGAGAAGAGACCTAACAGTAGTAAATTTCACCACGGGTGAAAATGTTTCCTGATAATCCAGTCCTTCCTTCTGAGAAAAACCTTTAGCAACGAGACGTGCTTTGAAACGTTCAACGGTACCATCAGCTTTTAACTTTACTTTATAAACCCATTTGCTACCAATGGGTTTTTTATGCGTAGGCTTAGGAACAAGTTCCCAAGTACTGTTACTTTCAAGGGCAGACAATTCTGTTTGCATAGCATCGATCCATCGCTGATCAGTACAAGCATGCTCATAACTCTGTGGTTCAGAAGGGGAGGAAATGGAAGATTGATGAGTAGATGTGATGGATAAGCAGTGACTCGGTGTGATATCTGTAAGAGTGCTCAGGGAGCTGTGAAGGGCGTAATCTGACAGATAACTGGGCACTCTAGTCGCACGACCAGAACGTCTGAGGTCTGGTTGATCAACAAGTGTGTTATCAGAAGCAATCTCAGCAGAAGGATTATGAGTATCCAAAGACTGATTCTGATAAGAATCAACAGGGTGGTGTGTGTTTCATGAATCGGGTACACTGGTTCTGTATCATAGAAATAAGAATCAGAATTGTGTGGGAACAAAGGCTGTGCTGTAGGATGAACAAGAGGGTTGAGATCATGTTGTAAATAACTAGGAATGTGTTTGAACGGAAAGATGGAGCTATGAAAAACAACATCCCTGTTCACGAAAACTTGTCTTGTTTGCAGATTCAGAAGTTTGTGTCCTTTCTGATATGCAGGTTGTCCAAGGTACACAGAAGCTTGAGCTTTCTCAGCAAACTTATCATGTTTCTGTGCATTATTAGTAGCATAGCATAAACTCCCAAAGGACTGTAACAAATGATAGTTGGGCTTCTTGCCAAAAAGAATCTCATAGGGAGTTTGGAACTGAAGAACCCGTGTTGGCATCCTATTAATCAAATGAGCAGCATGCAAAACACTTTCACCCCAATAACACAGTGGTAGATTGCTCTTAAACATCAGAGCTCGTGCTGTCTCAAGGAGAAACCTATGCTTCCTTTCAACTCTTCCATTCTGCTGGGGAGAATGTGGGCAACTGACCTGATGAATGATACCTTGTTCACTGAAATAAACTTTTCCTTCATTACTAGAACCCAGCTCAAAAGCATTGTCGCTACGAATAACTTTGACAGCAAGATTAAACTGAGTTCTAACCATGGCAATGAAAGATTTAATAACACTAAAGGCATCTCCCTTTCGTTTCAGTAATTGTACCCATGTACATCGACTATGATCATCCACAATGGTTATGAAATAAGCAAAACCATCATAGGTCACCTCTCTAAAGGGTCCCAAGTATCAACATGTACCAAATCAAAAATAGCATCAGCTTTATTAGTACTTTCCTGAAAAGGAAGACGATGCCCTTTGGCCCTTTTACATGAATCACAAACAAAATCTGAATTGAAAACAGATTGTTGTATCAGATTTAAATTCTTCATCTTTGAAACTGGCATGTGTCCCAGGCGGTGATGCCACTCCTCAACAGTAGTATTAAAAACAGCTGAACTCTTCTCACTAGACACTCCATTCTCCCAATGTTCCAAAACTTTCTGAAGCTGCTTGATATTCAAGATGTATAAGCCTTTCACCACCTGTCCTATGACATCATTACTCATCAGGGAACGGTCCTGTAAATAACAGCAATCAGTACTGAAGCTTATAAGAGTTTTCAACTCTTTTGCCAGTTTGTTTACGGAAATCAGATTAAACTGAAAACCTGAAACAAACAGAACATCCTTTAACTGAAGATTCGCAGCCAGATTAACACTGCCTGTAATCGCTACCTCCTGAAAATGTCCATCTGGCATTTTAATGCGTCGTTGTTGTTTTGAAGTTCCATAATCATGAAACAGTTTCAAATCACAACAGATGTGATCTGTAGCTCCAGAGTCCAAGATCCATAAAAACCGATATTTTCCTTCAGCAACAGAAGAACTTAGACAATGAGAGAAATCAGTGATATTACAATCAATACCTGCAAAACTACAGAAAGCAGTCTCGTCTTTCTTCTCTCTGACGAAGTTCGTAGAAAGGAAGTCCATCTGTTCCTTAGTAAAGCCTAAAGCTGAAGGAATACCGACTTGAGGAGTTTCTGCAGCTGGAAGACTTTCTGAATCTGCACAGTTATTACTGAAACTAACATTTCTTTTATTTTTGCCTTGTTTGAACCCCTTAGGAAAACCATGCTTGGCATAACAAGTATCAACCAAGTGGCCTTTTTTGTTGCAGTAAGTACAACGAACATCCTTTTTCCTTTCAGGATCATTTTGCCACCTTAATTCTTGTCCTGGTTTGCTCGAAACAAGAGAGAAACTCATAGTTTCTTTTCTTCGCCTGAGATTTGTAAGCTCTAGACGAAACCTCCCTCTGTTTCTCCTGCTGAACCAGAATAGAATAAGCCTGCTCCACAGTTGGCAAAGGCGTCATCATCAACATATTATCACGAACGTGACTGTAACACTCATTAAGTCCGATCAATAACTCAATCAACTTCTGCCTTTGGAAGGCTTTTTCCCACTCTTTGACCAGGCCACAAGAGCAATCAGGTAAATCATTCATAAGCCTTAATTCATCCCATAAGTGCTTCATCTTAGTGTAATAATCTGTGATACTATCATTTCCTTGTTTCATATTAGTTAGATCGCACCTAATCTGAAACAACTGTGCACCATTCGCTACTTCAAAACGACTGCAAAGATCATCCCATAACTCCTTCGCGCTAAGAGCAAACATCACGCTCTGCGCAGTAGAAGGTTTTAAGGCGTTCAAAATCCAGGATCTAACTAGACTGTCACACCGTTTCCATTTCTTTAGCTTAGCAGTATCGCTAGGCTTCTCTACTTCTCCGGTGATAAAGCCGATTTTGTTTTTCGACTCGAGCGACAAAGTGACGGACTGTTTCCAGGTGTGAAAGTTCGATCCAGTGAACTGCGTAGCAACGACCATACCTGGATGATCGCTTGGATGAATGTAAAGAGGATCTGATGTGTCGACGCTTCCTCCAGCATTCGCAGTAACCGTGGATAAGAGTTGCAGCAGATTCTGCACAGTGAGTGGCGTCTCCTCGTCCGCCATGGATGAAGGCACGGAAGCTGAGATAAAACTCAAGCAATGCAGGATAGATCCTGCTCTGATACCATATTGAATCTGAGAATGGAAAAAAGATCGAGATCGAGAAGAGTGTAGGAAGGAAGAGAGGAAGAACACTCTCGACTTCTTATTGAGAAATCAGTGAGCAAGTCTGTCTCACTGTAATAACATCGCTCTATGTTCTAAGTAATAGAACAGTACTTATATGCAGAAACAAAAAAACAAGCAAAACACTGAGTTTAGATGAAGCTGTTACAAAATAGAACAGACAAGAAACAACGAGATTATTATAACTAATCCAATACTTCTGAAGTTGCTATTCCAAGTCACTTTTTGTGTTTAGTTCAATGTGATCTCCATCGTCAATATACTGGCTTCATACAGCCAAGCAAATACACTCTAACAAAATGCATGGTATACCAAGGGGCGGATCCAAAGGGGGGCCGGTGGGAAACTTTTGAAAATTTGTCAAATGCTCTTATAAATTTTAAAAAAAGTACAAAATGTCATAATATTTTAAAGAGTGACCGTGTCAAAAAAAATTTTGCCCCCCAAGACAAAGCTTCTGGATCCGCTAAGCTTAGTATCATCAACCGAGACCTATACAATTTTGCCTCAATTGGTGGATCTTGACCATCTGGCTTCAGTCTTTCAATATTCCAGTTACTACCTCAACTCCCCAGCAAATGTAGCTTTCTGGTTGGCCTCTATATGACTGGCATAATTTGGCCCATGACAGGAATGAGTATGAACTTTTTTTTTTTGTTTAATTATAGGCACATGACCTAGAGTTCGCAAGGGCAAATATGAGTATACGTTAACTGGAAGCTATGGGTAGAGGTTCCATCATTATTAAGTGCATGCGTATAACTAAATTGGCATAGAATACGTATGAGTAAACGTACTGGTGCCTGTAAATAATACTACTATTCATCATTTCTTTGTTACCGGGTTTATACATTCTAGCAGGTGCAATCGACAGCTTTGCAATGCATAAGTGAGCAAAAGTACACGCACAGAAATATAACAGAAGTGATGAAGTAAATGCATGAATGAGTCTACCAAAGTGATGTAAAAGTTGGAATCTGGTACGTAAGAACAATTCAGGGGTCCCTGAACAGAGTGAGGTTGAACGATTTAAAAGCAACTACTCCATAAGAGTACGCATTAATTAGTCAGTCAGTCCAAGATAACTACCTTGGGAGAAGTAATTATCTATAACACCATTATGAGACAGATAAAAAGGAACGTGTACAAAGAAAAGGCCTAATCAAACTGTCTGTGGTTCCATTTCACTATCAATCTCAAGGCATGTTGAAAAAGACATGACTCATGAATATGAAAGTAGCAAAAACAGAAATAACCAGGTTTACAATCATACATTGAGGTCTTACATGAAGAAAAAGAGCTTTTAAGATTAATTTTCCAAGGTCTTGAAATAGCTCTCGTATACCTATCCTTAAAAATAGTCAGTGTATATTGGAAATGAAAGAAATTTGCTTGAACAAGCGTTTTTCTCTAGGTGAATTCAATCTTTAGGGGAAGCTTCCCAGGATCCTTTTTCTAACCCAGAGCAAACAATATTTTGGCGCGCTAGGGGTTTCCAGTAGGACAGCTGTATGGGTATGTGGACATTAGGAAGTGATGTTATGGAACCTTTTATTACCAGCTTAGTAGATCCCTATTAATGTCGACAAATATAAGGAAACCAATTTGAGAACAATAGGGCAACTGGATTTTAGGAAAAGGAAGCAAAGTTAATGGTTTGATCTGAGCAGCAACCATAATCATGAGTAATTATATGAAGATGTAATTAGGGTAAGAAGAAGAGGAATATATATATATGTCAATAATTCAAAGGCGGCATTAGATACATGCTTTAGAGCATCACATGACTGTAACTTGCATCGTACTTCTCCGTAGCTTCATTGTTAACTGGCTACTGAGTGTAAGGTTTTAATTGATAGAAGGAAGAATCAAGCTTCTATGTTTTGCAACATTTCAAGTAACTGTCTTGACAAGATGCAAATGAAGCATCCTTCTTCTGTTCACTAGTAGCACAAACGTAGCAGATTTGAGCAGACAAAACTACAGAGCATAAGGAAATATAACTAGGCAATTGTGTCTAAACTCAAGATACAAGGTCGCTAGTCGCACCTTCTTTAGCATTTACCTTCTCCCTATGTTTAAACTTAAGTCAGGCTTTCAATATTCG
>CM041776.1:303807953-303890797 GCA_023374045.1 Limonium bicolor | reverse complement strand
CAACCGGCTCCATCATCCCTGTTCAACTGAAGAGCACCCGCTCAAGCAAGCAAAAAGCAGGTTGCCCCCCTGGTCTCTGCCTAGTTTGGGAGCTCTCCCAACATAGAAGAAGCTCCTGCTACATAGCCATGGTGGTTCTCTGACGCATCGAATTGATGCTTCTCGATCGGGGACCGGGAGACATGCGAGCCGTTTGCTCAACTCTGGCAGATGACCGTCGATGATTTCAACTCGCATGCATGGACGGAGAATATCTTTCATCATTTTTCCTTGTCATTCCCACCGACGCTCGCTTGGCCTGGATCCCTCTGCATCACACCTCACGACCTTGGGAGCATTAGCAGTAACTGTTGACTGTCTCGTTTTTATCCCGCTGAGACTGAGAGGTACCCACTGCCAGGATACATGCGGACTAGACAGGCATGCTCAGGACACCAATGGCGTGCCTTCTTCTTACCCACAACACTTTCACATAATATTCTTCTACATGCTAGCTATAAGAAGGTTCAATTCTAATTAAAATTGTACTTTTAAGTTTGAATAAGGTATATTTTATTTAGTAGTGATAATGTTCTTATTTATTTAATTTGGACAAGTATAACTAATACTATATTATTTAGTGGCTTGGACGTCAACGTTTAAATCTATAATTAACATAGTCTTCGTAATTTTACATTAAAGTAAAATACAATGTATAAATTGGAACTACTTTTTAAAGAAAAATTGGTAGTTCGTACTTTTAATTGCACATTTTTAAGTTCTTAAATTAGTTATTTTAGAAACTTTAAACTTTTTCAAAATTATTGATAAAATGAACAAGAATGGTATAAGTTTTTCTTGGATAACTATAGAAATATTTGATTTTGTAAACTAATTAATTTCAGAAATATAACAATAGAAACATTTAGTATTTTATGTAATAGAACTGTTTCTATAATTTCATTGTATTGTGTATCAATAAATTGAGCATTTTATACTATTATATGAATGACGAGAACATTATCTCTAATTGATCAGGTGCGCGTTCAATTATCCACTTGCACTGCTACAGTACTCTAATGCAGCACGCCAGCCGGAAGGGAGACAAACAATGGAGTTGCATGATGATTTAAGAGTGTCACGATCAAATCAAGAGGCTCCTAAGCACAAGACGACGTATTAATATGTTGTATACGAATCCATACATTTGTGGTGAGTGTAGAGATATATCTAGTGGTACACCACTTCCCCTCACAGAAGCCAAAAGAATGCAATTTGAGCATATAGCTGATTCCTAGCAGACAACAAACCAGACAGACCAAAAAGAGAAGGAAGAAGCAAGAAATATCACTAATCAATCATCATATCAGTATCACAATATTGATCAATCTAGGCCTTTTGAGCTCTGAAATTGAGAATGAATTCCCTGGTATCCTCACTGCCTCTATCAAGCGCGGTCCTTCCATCAGCGTCCTTCACGTCATACGTTGCTCCAGCTTTCAACAACTCCTCGATCTTCGGTTTATCACCCTCCGAAGCAGCCATCATCAGTAGGATGTCTACCGGGTGAATGTTCAGGTTCAACAATGCTTCCATCTTGTCATATGTGCCCTCAACAGCTAACATCCCCATGTAGTTGAAGTACTAAAATACAGCAAAAGTCAAGAAAGTTTGTTTTTAGAGTCAGGATTCCAAGTTTAGCTACTAATAAGGAAAGGCAATCAGAGTAGAACTCAGACCCAACGATAATGGTTGCTTGGACTATAAACAGGGTTCAGATTATTGATTCCTCCAGTCTTTAACTTGCATGATGAAGTCCCATCTAATACTATTACTGATGAGAAACATAAGTTTTCCATATCTATATGGCAATGGTTTCCAGGGGAGACAGTAATGCGTGTTCTTTAAATTTTTTTAAATTAGCCCTCCATCAAGTGCATACTGAGAACCCATAAGTGTGTCCTTGAAGAGGCAAGAGTTTCTATTTGTTTTTAAGGTGGCAGAGGAAGAGGGAAGGGTTTTCCTTCTAGTCTGGTCAACAACAGCACTATGCAGAGCATACTGGTAACCATAATTAAGGAAACAAATGCATCAATATTACTGTCTTCCCACCTAATTCAAACTTTACCAGCCTTATCATCATCCATCATCATATACGACACAGTAAAGAGAGAGCACGCAAGCAACAGCACAGCCTCATCCTCTGAAAAAGCTCATCACATAGTTGCATAAAAGAAAAAATAAAAAAAATCAAGCGAAAACCAAGCAAAGTCAAACTGAACTACCAAAAGCAGAAAGACCGTGAAGATTGAGTGCAGATAAAGATTAAACAGAGCAAGCAAACCTGCTCAACATCATCCGATCGAATCATCACGGGACTGACTGCCATAGATACCAGCGCCTTCAGCATCCACACCGTTCTTGCCAAACCTAAACCAGCACGTAATACTTCCTCCCCCTCTCCTGGCTCCATTATTGATAAATTGCGAACTAGAAATTCTGACGGGTGTTCCGATAAAACGCGAGCCCAATCGCAATTTCGAGCTGGTCAAATTCGAGGATGAAGAAGGTAGAGGGGCTGCAGCTCTGGGCTGAACAATGCTACTACTGCTGCTACTGCTACAGAGAATCGTAGACATCTTGAAGAACCGGAGGTGGAATTGAGAGGGTGAGTGCAGCTGGGGCTTCGAGTTGAGCTCTTAGCCTCCGAAACGGCGGTGTCTTCTTCTCAATCCAGTTGGATTTTGATAGTGTAATCATACAGTACAGCGTCGGTCACCGAGATAATAGTGGACACGCGGCATCTTAGCCGTAGTAGATCTTCAGCACCATGTCTTTTTATGTGGAGACTAAACGCCGTCGTTTTTCTGTGATTATTAATCTACATTCTACACCAGAGAAGGATACCACACCACCCGCATCATTGCTAGTAATGCAAAGCAGAAGCAGAGGAACCGGACAAAACGACATACTTCACATGACTTCTTTCTCTAAATTTGAAATTCGATTTTTAATTTAAATTTTGCTAGCCTCTCTACCGATGTTAAGTTGAATCATTCATCTTGATAATCAACCAAACAAAACCCTCATGATTTAATCAGCAGCATGCATTCATTCATTTGTGTAATGGCAATCTGATACAGAACAGCTGTGTCCTTCAACCCAACTTATATGCTATACAACGGTAGGAAGCTAACTATACAGAAACATAAAAAAATCATATCTTACAGACATAACAAAAATGTGGTGCCTTCTGGGTTGACAACCATCAAATGTGAAACTATGATAGTATTTCCCTTGCTGCCAGTTACTAGCTATAAAGACGCATACAAGCCAGCAACAGTGTTTTTCAACCCCCAGCTACTGCCGTTGTAATCCACCATTAGACGTCAGTTTCTTAATTCCTGCTTATTTCATTCACGTACACACCTTTTCAACCCATGAGCATTGGTATTTACTTTATTATTACCAAGAACTCCTAAGAAAACAGACCCCAAAGCAGCTGGAAACCAAATCAGTGATATTCCATTGAAGCCAACGAACAGAAAAGACCCAACAGGTTAGTTTAGATCATGCTCTGACTCAGCTTAGAGAAGCCAAGCTTCTTAAGTCGGTTAGTCAATGCTCCACCTGAGATACCACCACAATGTACATCCACGACCTCAACTATGTTAATCCCTTTCTTTCCAGCCCTCTTCTCCCTGATAGGAGTTCCATCCAAGCTGCTGATACTATCAGATCCAAGCATCGGTATCCGGTATGCCCTCTTATGGCTCCTTGTAATTTTACTCGATAACTCGGGCGGGTTCCTCCTACTGCTGCTCCTCCCTTCATGTGGCGGAGAAGCCTTTTGCTTTTGACGTTTTGCTGACATGGCACCAAGAACTGGGATTCGATTCTGATGGCTTTGACCCATCCCCCCTTTGATGTTCTCTGGGCCTCTGTGCTTGATGCTACTAGTACTGGCCCCAGTACCAGTGATCGCTGCTTTGTCCATTGATTTCCTCTGCTCGAGTGATGTGGAAAGAGTAACAGTCTTCGATGATGATGAGGAAGGGTATGTTCGTGAAGTAGAGCCAAGTTCTCGGTTCATCAACGAGCCAATGGTCCCTACAGTCCCCACTCTGATAGAAGTAGAGCGTCCTCCACTGTTCATTGCTTCAAGTTTCTGAGGCATATTTCTCTTTCAGGTTTAGGAATCCAAAACCTGAGCGGATCTTAGGCTGATCTCAAAGTGTTCTTCTTGTATAGGTGCAGGTGACAACAATGTTCCACTTGTGTATGCTACTGTGCGAGGACAATAAAATGAAAACAAAAGGTTAATCTAACTGATGTTATGGTTAATATGATCACATATACAAGTTACAAGACTTTGAGTTTGAGGTTAACAATAAAAGTAGGTATTAGCTTTTTTTTTTTTTTTTTGGATCAGGTGAGAATCAGGTCAGAGTGTATATTAGAGGCTATAGTTATGGACGTGAAACAAACAGATTCTGCTTGAAGTTTTACTAATCAGATGGAAAGGTCTCACTACTTGCAGATGGAAGGCAAGAGAGCTGATCAGAGGAATCCACTTATTCAATTAGCTCTTTCCAAAGGCGAACTAAAACCTTTCTTACACCAGATCGAATATATGATTCCAACTAAATATTAGATTTCCAGGACATCACAAGGAAACCTTTTCTCCAGGTTAGCATCAAAAGCAAAGAGTTGTAACTGGATCTTTATATATGTAAGCTGCACAGTAGAGCTTATTAGGAAAGACCAGAGAATCTAATCCCAGAAATTTGTAAAAGTTTGGCAAGAGCTTGAAGCCTTGATTTAGGAACAGTGCACAAAATTATTGGATATATTCCTCAAACCTTTTTCTTCGAGTAAAAAGAATAGATGTCTGTCTAACTTTACACTAAGGAAAGAAAAAAAGCATACAATTCTTATGAACTGTTCCAAACCAGAATCACATCTCAGATAGCATTGACAGACACTTATACTCTGACAGGTAAGATTACCATCACCTATCAAAGGCGCCGCGATCAAAATGAGACCAGGAAACATGGAACATCTTGTACATGTACCGGGTCCGGAATAGAAACATGAATCGGAACTGGAAGTAAAATATACTATAAACTAAAACGGTGACCCAGACGAGTGGACCCATCTCGAATCTGCAATCCGATGTTCAGTTCCAAAGAACGCATGGAAACAAAACGAAACGAACAATTAACACTCACGATTAAACAGAAACCAATTAGCAGGGGAGTAAGAACCCTAGAACCGCTAATCACATTCCAGTACAAGTTCATTTACTCCTCATACAATTAAACGGCACCAAAAGTTGGAAACAAAATTGAAAATCGGGTTGCAGAAAGATATCAAGATCAGCAATTGATGGAAGAATTGCTCACCATCACCCTCACAAGGTGCAGCACGGGAGCATCACCTCGACTTTTTAGCCCCAGTCCCGTACGTCTGCCTCTCGTCTCAGGCGAAGGGAAGGAGCCAATTGTCCAAAGTCACGGTTTGTTCATGTCCACCGAAGCTCAATTATTAATGCCCATTAGAAAACTGAAAGCACCCCGCTCAAAAGGTCAAAAGCCGGTGATAGTAAAGTACACTATTTGATTAGTTCCACAGCACTTTTTTAATGTAATGTTGGCTTCATCAGCGGCTAACGTTGAGGAGAGAGGTATCATCAATCGATTACTAATCTACGTAAAACTGAAAACAGAAAGTGAAAATCTGTGATCCACTATGTGTTCTCTCTTGTGCGCCAATTTGATTGTGCCGCAAATAGACTGGGGGTTACATAAGACCTTCTAAAAGAATGTTCTTTGCCTTCTTTTTTTGTTTAAAGGTTAGGCTCCATTCTTTTGTCAATATTATAAGATAGTTTATTTAATCAGCTAGTTTTTTTTTTATAATTTCAGCTGACAACTTAGAGAATTATTGAATGATTTGTAATCGTGTGTATTGTATATTCAGTTGTGTTTTACAATGGAACAGTAGCATGTATATATACTAGAACTGAGATGATTCTAGAACTGAACTGGGCCTAGATATTTTACATTGTTACAATAATAAGGACTGGGCCTTACTATGGGCCACTACAACTGACATCAACTCTCGATTCAGCTAGGAAAAAAATGGGGCCTAAATGTTCTTTGCATTCATGTTTTTTTTATATAAATCAAGATGTTTGTATTTCTATTGGTCTATAGCATTTCCTTTATATTGGAGGTTTCATATTCCCATAATGATCTTTTTATATTATTTGGAGTAATTTTCTTTGAATCTTGATGTTTTGATTTCTATGTCTCTATAATTTATCTATATTTGTATTACATTCTGTTAGATTAGGAGTTAGTGGGCTCAGTTAAGGCTTTGGGCTGAACTGTTACATTGTGGGCAACTGGGCTTAAGTTATGTTGAGAAAGTTGTAATGTGTGGGTTTACTTGTTAGCTTCTTAGGTTATAAGGGGGTTCCGTCCTTGAGTTGTATTGTACTGTTCATTCTCTCTGAAATCTAATTCGTGTTCTTCTTCCCGTCTTTCTCCTTCTTCCTTTCTCTTCCTGCAGCTCCAGATCGACAATGCTGGGCTGAAATCCAAACATGGTATCAGAGCAAAAGGATCATGAGATCTAGCTCTTAAGTCTTTTCTCCGACATTTCTTTTCATTCTTTCTCTTCTGAAATCGAGAGATCTCTGTTCCCAGAAAGGGATAACTTGTATTTTGGCTTCTTGTTCTGTCGCACGCTGATTCGTTCTTCGCAAGATCACAATGGCGGATGATGAACAAAAGAAAGATGAAATCGGTAAAGATACGGGAAATGGCAACTCCGGAAGTAATAGCACGGTGACGATAGACGTTGGGGAGCCGCTCTACCTATCGAGTTCCGACCACCCTGGGCTGGCGTTGGCCAGCAAATACGACGGCGGTCCCGGTTTCTCAAGATGGAAGCATCAAGTAGAGATAGCTTTGGGATCAAAGAACAAACTAGGGTTTGTTGAGGGAACCTTAGTGAAACCAGTAGACTGTGATGTGCGGGCGCAAGCGTGGACTAGGTGCGACAATATGGTTTGCTCCTGGATATTAATGAGCCTGGAGAAGAAGGTTGCCGACACAGTTCTTTTCCGGTCGATAGCGGCAAGAATCTGGGAAGACCTAATTGCGAGGTATGACCAAGTCGATGCGACCCGGATGTATGAATTGGAGCGGAGACTGATCAGTACTTTACAAGGCTCCGAATCCATAGGAGATTACTTCGCAAAGCTACGAAGTATTTGGGATGAAATTGATGTCGTCACATCTCTTCCCGACTGCGGCTGTGTGACCGAGGGTGCACTAAAGAACTACATCAAGAACCAAAGACTCATCAAGTTTCTCATGGGTCTTCAAGATCGGTACATCGGAGCTAGAGAAACTATTCTGATGATTACACAACTTCCATCGGTTGAGCAAGCTTTCTCCATCTTGATCCAACAAGAGCGACAGAAAAACTTGACGTCATCCCCGAGTAATGGTAATGGAGTCGATTCACCGACAGCTTTCTCCGTCAACCAGACAAGAAGGACATTTGGGCGCGGGCAAAGCAATACTGGAGCAAGATGATCTGGGCTTCAGTGCACATTCTGTAGCAAGCCCGGTCACACGGAAGAGAAATGTTACCAAAAACATGGATACCCACCTGGCTGGCGATTTGGAAAGGAGAATGGGGAAAAGAAAGGGAAACACCAAGCAAATAGCACAAGTGAACAGAAGGATGAAGCAACCCAAGATCCTTTCGGAGGTACACTTACAACAGACCAAGTGAATCAGCTGCTTACATATATTAGCAAATCAACAATCAGCGACAAGGATTCAAAGGGGGCAGAGGCGAACTGTGGTTTCATTGGTAAACTCTTAACCGAAAAGTATACTAATTGGACTCACAGTACTTATAGTATTCTAAATGCTTGTGATGATTCTGGTTATAAGTGTTCTGATTGGATCATAGATAGTGGTGCTTCGGACCACATGTGTGGTAATTTATCAGTTTTTCATGATATTGTTTTGCTTGATAAAGCACACACCGTTGGGATGCCTGATGGGCATCCGCAACCAGTTAAAATTATGGGAAGTGTTAGAATAAGCACCTTGATCACCCTTAAGGACGTTCTGTATGTGCCCACTTTCAAATTTGGTTTAATCTCTGTCAGTAAACTCACTAGCCAAATTAATGGTAAGCTGTATTTTAACCCAAGCTGCTGTGTTTATCAAGCCTATGAAACCAAGAAGGAATTGGAGATTGGCCATGTTCATAAGGGTCTTTATGTGCTTAATCAAACGTGTGATGGGACAGAAAACCGATGTTTTAGTGTGGAAACTGAGAAGAAATGCTTGCTGAAATCAGAACATTCACATAGTAATAGTTCTTTAGCCCTCTGGCACTGTAGGCTTGGGCATTTGCCCAAAGAAAGGTTGTCTAGATTAGGTCTAGTGGGCCAAAACAATCAGCATGTACCTTTTGTATGCGAACCGTGTAATAGGGCCAAGAGCCACAGATTGGTTTTCCCTTCTAGTTCAATAAAGGCTAAAGACATCTTTGAGTTGATACATATTGATCTTTGGGGCCCATATAATCTTAAAACTCATGATGGATATTCTTATTTCCTAACTATTGTTGATGACAAGAGTCGGGTCACTTGGACACACCTCTACAGTCTTAAATCAGAATCGTTTGGTCTGATTATCAGCTTCATTAACATGGTTGAAACTCAGTTTGATAAAAGAGTTAAATGTGTTAGGTCGGATAATGCCCATGAACTTGGAAGTTCTAGGGCTGGAATTGATTTTTTTAAGTTAAAAGGGATTAAGCACCAAACCACCTGTCCTTACACTCCCCAGCAGAATGGGGTAGCTGAAAGAAAACATAGGCACATCTTAGAAACTGCTAGAGCCTTAATGTTTCATTCTTCTCTTCCTAAAATATTTTGGGGGGAAAGTATCCTTACAGAACCTTTTAATTAATAGGATGCCCCTAACTAGTGTGGAAAACAAAACTCCATTTGAACTTATTTATGGTAGCAGACCAGATTATTCTATGCTCAAAAGTTTTGGCTGTTTATGTTTTGCGAATGTTAATAAGGATCAACATGATAAGTTTCTGCCAAGGTCAAATAAGTGCATCTTTATAGGCTATGGTCATGACAAGAAGGGGTATAAGCTCTATGACTTAGACAACAAAAGGATCATTTACAATAGGGATATTATCTTTCATGAAGAAATATATCCCTTTAAAGAGAAACAAACAAAACAGATAGAGTTTATACCTGTTGTGTTCCAAAAGGACTCTACATTTCTTGCGGATGATTCTCCTTTATTGTTTAATGAAACTAACCATGTTGAGTCAAGTGATAGACAAGAAGGTCTAGAGGTTCTAGTGAACCACACACAAGGAGATAGTCTTGGACTGATCAACCACAGAAAACAGCCCATCTTCTGAGATCAAGAAAGTGAACCAACCATGGAGACAGTCTGCCACCCACAGAGAGACATCTGCAGAAGAAATGCACCCAGAAACTGAAGGAAATGAGGGACAAAGGCTGAGAAGGTCAGAAAGAACCAGGAATCTGCCTAAGCATCTAGAAGATTATGTTGTGGGATCTTCTCAGCAAGAAAAGATAAGCCAATTAGCTGTCTCCTCTGTTTGTTTTCTTCTGACTGTTTTCTGAAATACTGAGAGATAGGATATCAGTGCCAACTTTGTTAATATGCTTGATAAGGATGATAGTGCGGTATTTCTGATGATGCTGGTTGCATACTTGAACCTGGGAAACTGTCACATACTGTAGGTATAATTTTGGCTGAAAAACCGAAACATATTAGTTTATATACCGAATTAAATAGACCAACAGAACCAGACTGCTATGATCAAGCTGTTAAGGAGTTAGGTGGAAAAATGCCATGAATGATGAATTTGCCGCATTAGACAGAAACAATACTTGGGATTTAGTAGATTTGCCCAAAGGGGTCAAACCAGTAAAATGCAAACGGGTCTACAAGATTAAGTGCAAGGCTGATGGTAGCATTGAAAGATTCAAGGCTAGATTAGTAGCAAAGGGTTACACCCAAAGATATGGGATAGATTACTTGGAGACTTTTTCCCCTGTGGTTAAATTCACTACTATCAAAGCCTTGATAATCATAGCTATTAAAAGAAACTGGTTAATAAGTCAATTAGACATCAACAATGCATTTCTGCATGGGGACTTGGATGAGGATATTTATATGCAAATACCCCAAGGCCATAAGGAGGAGGGTTCTGGTAAGGTTTGTAAGTTGAATAAATCTCTTTACGGTCTGAAACAAGCCTCCAGACAGTGGCATTACAAATTGAGTGTTTTTCTTAAGTCTCTTGGTTTTCTGCAATCTCTGAATGATTATTCATTGTTTATTAGACATGAGAATAACAAAGTCTGTTTCCTTGTGGTCTATGTGGACGATATATTAATAACAGGTAGTGATGTTTCATTGATTAAGTTGGTTAAAAGTGAGCTGGATAAACAGTTTAAAATCAAGGACCTTGGAAGGATAAGTCTTTTCTTAGGAATTCAGTTTCTGCATACAACAGAGGGGATCATATTAACCCAGAGAAAGTATTGTGAGGATCTCCTTAGAGAATTTGATAGTTTAAAGGGTAAGACTGCTGCGAGTCCCCTAGAGTGCAATTTGAAACTGAGAAAGGAGGTTGGTAAACCACTAGCTGATCCCTTGCTGTATAGGAGGCTGGTAGGCAGAATCAGTTACTTAGCTCATAGTAGGCCAGATCTTAGCTTCACTATACAGATTCTGAGTCAATTTCTTAGTAGTCCCACTGATTTTCATTACAGAGCAGCTTTACATGTTCTCAGCTATATCAGAGGCACCCTTAATTATGGTTTGTTCTTTAATTCTAGAAATGATTTCTCACTCACTGCTTTTTGTGATTCAGACTGGGCAGGATGTCCAAATACTAGAAGATCAATCAGTGGGTATTTCATACAGTTTGGTGGATGTCCCCTCTCATGGAAATCGAAGAAACAAACGACAGTTGCCTTGTCTTCAGCAGAAGCAGAGTACAGGGCTATGAGGAATGTGACAGCAGAACTAAGTTGGGTAACAAGGGTACTTCATGAGCTAGGAGTGGAGGATATTCTTCCAGTTCCTGTCAAGTCCGATAGCCAAGCAGCGATTTACATCGCTAGGAACCCAGTGCTTCATGAGAGAACGAAGCACATCGAACTGGATGTGCATTTCGTGAGACAGAAGTTGCAGGAGGGGTTGTTGGCTTTGGAGTTTGTTACATCCAAGGAGCAGGTAGCTGATGTCTTGACTAAAATTCTCCCGGGAAGAGCTTATCCTTTGCAGATGAAGAGGATGGGTCTGCAATTAGTTGCCACTTAGTCTGTTATTCATTTCTAAGTTATGTGCTGGGTTTTACAACTGGCGGAAGTGTTTATTGCTGTCTGTAGATTATGCTTGCAAATCTTAGTGGTTGTCCCCTTCTAAGATTTGAGAGGGGGTGTTAGATTAGGAGTTAGTGGGCTCAGTTAAGGCTTTGGGCTGAATTGTTACATTGTGGGCAACTGAGCTTTAAGTTATGTTGAGAAAGTTGTAATGTGAGGGTTTACTTGTTAGCTTGTTAGGTTATAAGGGGGTTCGGTCCTTGAGATGTATTAAAAACTGTTCATTCTCTCAGAAATTGAATTCGTATTGTTCTTCCCGTCTTTCTCCTTCTTCCTTTCTCTTCCTGCAGCTCCAGATCGATAATGCTGGGCTGAAATCCAAACACATTCTTCACAAAAATTTGATTAATGAGCACTACCGAAAAATGTGTGTTTTCAAGTCCCGCAGAGCATACGTGACTTGTTAGACATGTTTTTTCTTTCATAAGATAAATAATCCCACTTGATAGTTTTACCATTTCTATTTACAGAAAAAATAAAACTCATTTCACTCACTCTCATTATCACTCAACGTTTTTGTTCAGCCATCTTGTTCTTCAATTAATTTGCAGCAACCAAGAAAGACAATTGGGAAAATGGGAAATTGAGGTGAACAACTCACCCATCGTGTTCTTCCATTTGCTACAACATCACTGCTTGGCAGTTGGAGTTGGAGTAGTGGGCGAACACAAATTCATGAAGTAGAAAGACAGTGAAAAAGTCTTACGACTTTTCACCAAGTGATTAAAACCCCTAACTTACGTTTAATTGACCAAACCATGCATAGCTGGGTAATTGAAGAACACCAGTCTTGGGGCCTCTTAATTTCTATTCAATATCACCGATTGAAGAACACCAAATTTGTTGAGCTAGAAAAAATGCGTTAATTTCTATGGATCTGCTGACTGCATTCAACGAAAGCAGTGAGTTATGGGTAACACTTCAACTTAATTTCTCATCCCTAACTTTTGAATTGGTCCTCCAATGCACTCTTAAGGGAAAAGATAGTTTTGGAGTAATGCTCAACAATCATACTAAGGATAGCTCGTGAAAATAATGGGGTGGTATGTAATTTCCCTTTCCATTTTATGTGTAATATTGCTAATGAAGTAATAAAAGGAATTCTGACGATAATGAAAATCTAGATGTGACACTGGAGTTTGAATTCCTCTTTCAATTCATTCTATTGCAAGAACATGATAAGCTTTGCAAAAATGGTGTTTTAATTGTCAACGTTAAGAACCCCCAAAAACAATTGTATCTATGCCCCGTTCCAATTTTGCCCCACTAAACGAGAAATAAAAAACACTACTTGCATCCATGTATGCGCTCATTCAAAAGTTTCATCGCGCTGCACAAAAGCATGAAAAAGAAAGCACTATCTACATTGATCTATGAAGTCATTCACATTTATGCATATTAAAAAACCACCATCATTGTTGCAACAACGCAACAAAGTAAGCCAAAAAAAAAAAAGCATATCCAGCTTGCTACTACCAGATGTCATGTCATTTAAACAACACAAAAAACTAGCTTAACAAAAAAAAAACAGACAGAATTGGCACTTGGCAGACCTTACCTTAGATATTCTACTCTAGTTAGTAGTTGTGCAAAAGAATATCTCAACCTAACGTTATCTTCTCCTCTTCAAAACAGGGGGAGAACAAGAGGTAGCCTCAATCTCTCTTTGCAGAAAGGTTTCCAAGTTATTATTGTTGTACTTTATTCTATAAATTCTCAACAAAAAATAATCATCCAATATGCTAACTTCCCCCCTCCATCTCTATGTATTTTCCTGCATTCCCTCTTGTGTACTCAATACTAAGAGGTCATCAGAATCAAAACTTTATATTTCCCGGTTCAAGAAGGGTGTGGCAACAGTAAGCTCCAATCTTCCTCATATTTTTTTCAGTGTTAGTGCAAATGTCGTCTTCATCCCAAGCAAAAGCCTCTTGTTGCCTTTCACAGTGTCTACCACATGCACTTCTTAATGGGAATATATACTCTACACCTGGATCAGCAGCCTTACGAGCATCATCCTCAAATTAGATCCATCGTTAGAAGATTCAAAGGCTTCATCTAGGATGTCTATCCTATATTCTTCTTCCATTGAGTTTTTGAACTGCCTTGCAATCCTGACCACATTCACTAGGTCCCCCATTTTCATCCACAAAAATTACTCTCTCATACGCTTTGTTAAATAAGTAGTAATCATCTTCTATCTTATGACAGGATTCTTGAGGACATAGCCTGGTACTAAGTCTTTGAGTCTGAATATCAGCTCTAGTATGTCGAAGCATTTGTAGTCTTCAACAGATGTTAGAGGTTTTTTCATATTGAATCTGAGAATGAAAATGGATCGAGATCGAGAAGAGAAGAAGAGATAGGTAGGAAGAGAGGAAGAACACTCTCGACTTCTTATTGAAAGTCAGTGAGCAAGACTGTCTCACTGTAATAACAACACTAACTGTTCTAAGCAATAGAACAGTACTTATATGCAGAAACAAAAGAAAGCAAAACGCTGAGTTTAGATGAAGCTATTACAAAAGAAGAGACAACGAGAGTATTATAACTAATCCAATACACCCCCTCAATCCTGAGCCGGAAAGATAGTAGGGTCTGGATTGCAATTACCCAAAGACTCATCGATCCTGTGAAGACTGAAACCTGGGAACAGAGACAGATATTGATTTCCTGGGAGAATCTTAGTCATAGGATCAGCCAGTTGCTGTTGACTAGGAATGTGATTAACACAGATTAGCCCTTGCTGCAACTTCTCCGGACATAGTGACAATCGAGATCTATATGCTTAGTCCGTTCATGAAAGACCGGATTCTTAGCAATATAAACCGCTGCCCTGTTGTCACAATGCAATGCCACTGGCTCTATGTCTTTCAATCCCAGTTCATGCAGAAGACGGGTAAGCCAAGCAATCTCAGTGGTTATTCTTCTTAAAGATCGATATTCAGCCTCAGCTGAAGATAGAGCCACTGTATTTTGCTTCTTAGACTTCCATGAAAGTGGGCTACCGCCAAGAGTAATGAAATACCCACACACCGATCTTCTAGTAATAGGACAAGATGCCCAATCTGCATGCATAGCAGTAACCAATAAGATCAGATAATTTTGAATTATTCAGAAGCAAACCATACCCGAGAGTCCCCTTAACATACTTCAATGTATGATAAGCAGCTTTAAGGTGAATGTCAGCTGGGTTTGTCATGAACTGACTCAAATACTGGACAGCAAAACACAAGTCAGGTCGAGTGTGTGTCATATAATTCAGCTTCCCAACAATCTGTCTGAATAAAGTAGGATCAGACAGAGGGTTTCCTTGATTCTGTTCCAGCTTTAAACCATGTTCCAGTGGTGCGCGAACTGGTTTCCAGCCTTGTTCTCCAAATTCTTTAAGAGTTTCTAGCATAAACTTTCGCTGGGAAATGATGAGACCTTCTCCAGTTCTGATAAAACTCCATACCCAAGAAGTAATTAATCTGCCCAAGGTCCTTGATTTTAAACTGTAAATCAAGCGCCTGTTTCAGAGAAGCAATCTCTCCAGTGTTGTTCCCTGTAACTAAAATGTCATCGACATATACTATCAGATATGTTACACTGTCATTATATTCTTTAATGAACAAAGAATAATCATTCAGTGACTGAACATATCCTAGATCCTTCAGAAAGACAGAAAGACGTGAATACCACTGCCTAGAGGCCTGCTTAAGACCGTAGAGGCTTTTCTTCAACTTGCACACTCATGTCACCAGATGACAGATAACCCTTCGGAGGAAGCATATAAACTTCCTCGTCCAAAATGCCATGTAGAAAGGCATTATTGATGTCAAATTGATTAACATCCCACCCCTTTTGACAGCAATAATCAGAAGAGACCTAACAGTAGTAAATTTCACCACGGGTGAAAAAGTTTCCTGATAATCCAGTCCTTCCTTCTGAGAAAAACCTTTAGCAACGAGACGTGCTTTGAAACGTTCAACGGTACCATCAGCTTTCAACTTGACTTTATAAACCCATTTGCTACCAATGGGTTTTTTATGCGTAGGCTTAGGAACAAGTTCCCAAGTACTGTTACTTTCAAGGGCAGACAATCTGTTTGCATAGCATCAATCCATCGCTGATCTGTACAAGCATGCTCATAACTCTGTGGTTCAGAAGGTGAGGAAATGGAAGATTGATGAGTAGATGTGATGGATAAGCAGTGGCCCGGTGTGATATCTGTAAGAGTGCTCAGGGAGCTGTGAAGAGCGTAATCTGACAGATAACTGGGCACTCTAGTCGCACGACCAGAACGTCTGAGGTCTGGTTGATCAACAAGTGTGTTATCAGGAGCAATCTCAGCAGAAGGATTATGAGTATCCAAAGACTGATTCTGAGAAGAATCAACAGGGGTGGTGTGTGGTTCATGAACCGGGTACACTGGTTCTGTATCATAGAAAGAAGAATCAGAACTGTGTGGGAACAAAGACTGTTCTGTAGGATGAACAAGAGGGTTGAGATCATGTTGCAAATAACTAGGAATGTGTTTGAACGGAAAGATGGAGCTATGAAAAACAACATCCCTGTTCACGAAAACTTGTCGTGTTTGCAGATTCAGGAGTTTGTGTCCTTTCTGATATGCAGGTTGTCCAAGGTACACAGAAGCTTGAGCTTTCTCAGCAAACTTATCATGTTTCTGAGCATTATTAGTAGCATAGCATAAACTCCCAAAGGACTGTAACAAATGATAGTTGGGCTGCTTGCCAAAAAGAATCTCATAGGGAGTTTGGAACTGAAGAGAACCGTGTTGGCATCCTATTAATCAAATGAGCAGCATGCAAAACACTTTCACCCCAATAACACAGTGGTAGATAGATCTTAAACATCAGAGCTCGTGCTGTCTCAAGGAGAAACCTATGCTTCCTTTCAACTCTTCCATTCTGCTGGGGAGAATGTGGACAACTGACTTGATGAATGATACCTTGTTCATTGAAATAAACTTTTCCTTCATTACTAGAACCCAGCTCAAAAGCATTGTCGCTACGAATAACTTTGACAGCAAGATTAAACTGAGTTCTAACCATGGCAATGAAAGATTTAATGACACTAAAGGCATCTCCCTTTCGTTTCAGTAATTGTACCCATGTACATCGACTATGATCATCCACAATGGTTATGAAATAAGCAAAACCATCATAGGTCACCTCTCTAAAGGGTCCCCAAGTATCAACATGTACCAGATCAAAAATAGCATCAGCTTTATTAGTACTTTCCTGAAAAGGAAGACGATGCCCTTTGGCCCTTTTACATGAATCACAAACAAAATCTGAATTGAAAACAGATTGTTTTATCAGATTTAAATCTTCATCTTTGAAACTGGCATGTGTCCCAGGCGGTGATGCCACTCCTCAACAGTAGTGTTAAAAACAGCTGAACTCTTCTCACTAGAAACTCCATTCTCCCAATGTTCCAAAACTTTCTGAAGCTGCTTGATATTCAAGATGTATAAGCCTTTCACCACCTGTCCTATGACATCATTACTCATCAGGGAACGGTCCTGTAAATAACAGCAATCAGTACTGAAGCTTATAAGAGTTTTCAACTCTTTTGCCAGTTTGTTTACGGAAATCAGATTAAACTGAAAACCTGAAACAAACAGAACATCCTTAACTGAAGATTCGCAGCCAGATTAACACTGCCTGTAATCGCTACCTCCTGAAAATGTCCATCTGGCATTTTAATGCGTCGTTGTTGTTTTGAAGTTCCATAATCATGAAACAGTTTCAAATCACAACAGATGTGATCTGTAGCTCCAGAATCCAAGATCCATAAAAACCGATATTTCCTTCAGCAACAGAAGAACTTAGACAATGAGAGAAATCAGCTATATTACAATCAATACCTGCAAAACTACAGAAAGCAGTCTCGTCTTTCTTCTCTCTGACGAAGTTCGAAGAAAGGAAGGTCCATCTGTTCCTTAGTAAAGCCTAAAGCTGAAGGAATACCGACTTGAGGAGTTTCTGCAGCTGGAAGACTTTCAGAATCTGCACAGTTATTACTGAAACTAACATTTCTTTTATTTTTGCCTTGTTTGAACCCCTTAGGAAAGCCATGCTTGGCATAACAAGTATCAACCAAGTGGCCTTTTTTGTTGCAGAAAGTACAACGAACATCCTTTTCCTTTCAGGATCATTTTGCCACCTTAACTCTTGTCCTGGTTTGCTCGAAACAAGAGAGAAACTCATAGTTTCTGCCTGAGATTTGTAAGCTCCAGACGAAACCTCCCTCTGTTTCTCCTGCTGAACCAGAATAGAATAAGCCTGCTCCACAGTTGGCAAAGGCTTCATCATCAACATATTATCACGAACGTGACTGTAACACTCATTAAGTCCCATCAACAACTCAATCAACTTCTGTCTTTGGAAGGCTTTTCCCACTCTTTGACCAGGCCACAAGAGCAATCAGGTAAATCATTCATAAGCCTTAATTCATCCCATAAGTGTTTCATCTTAGTGTAATAATCTGTGATACTATCATTTCCTTGTTTCATATTAGTTAGATCGCGCCTAATCTGAAACAACTGTGCACCATTCGCTACTTCAAAACGACTGCAAAGATCATCCCACAACTCCTTCGCGCTAAGAGCAAACATGACGCTCTGCGCAGTAGAAGGAAGGTTTAGGGCGTTCGTTCAAATCCAGGATCTAACTAGACTATCACACCGTTTCCATTTCTTTAGCTTAGCAGTATCGCTAGGCTTCTCTACTTCTCCGGTGATAAATCCGATTTTGTTTTTCGACTCGAGCGACAAAGTGACGGACTGTTTCCAGGTGTGAAAGTTCGATCCAGTGAACTGCGTAGCAACGACCATACCTGGATGATCGCTTGGATGAATGTAAAGAGGATCTGAAGTGTCGACACTTCCTCCAGCATTCGCAGTAGTAACCGTGGATAGAAGTTGCAGCAGATTCTGCACAGTGAGTGGCGTCTCCTCGTCCGCCATGAATGAAGGCACGAAAGCTGAGATAAAACTCAAGCAATGCAGGATAGATCCGCTCTGATACCATATTGAATCTGAGAATGAAAATGGATCGAGATCGAGAGAGAATAGGTAGGAAGAGAGGAAGAACACTCTCGACTTCTTATTGAAAGTCAGTGAGCAAGACTGTCTCACTGTAATACAACACTAACTGTTCTAAGCAATAGAACAGTACTTATATGCAGAAACAAAAGAAAGCAAAACGCTGGTTTAGATGAAGCTATTACAAAAAGAGAGACAACGAGAGTATTATAACTAATCCATATTTCATTCCGGCATTTCACTGTTTGCCAACAATTTATACTCTTTGGCATCATTTCAACCGCCACACACTATCAAGAGTCAACATACGTTTAGCATTTAATTAATAACCTATTATCATAGCAAAGTCGAAAATAAGTAGCAGATAACAGTGCATCAGTAAATTTCACAAGCATATTTGAAGCCAATACGTGCAGTAACATCTTCAACAGTAGAGATTCATAAAAACTCATAGCTTATTTTTCATAAAAGATTTCTCTAGCAGAATCTTAATATCCATATAAAGCTCATTTACGGGGATTTCTAGGAGATTTTTAAAACAAAAAAGAAAGATTCTTAGAGAGAATAAACGGATTTTCTAGGAGATGTTTGAACAAACAAAAAAACCTCTTCCAAGATGCTTAGCATCCTGAGAATAAAAACAACTGTTAGTGGGATGAATCTACTTACTTAGACCGTAGGTTTATTTTAAATAACCACAAAATTATAACCCATCATCAATTCCAAAAGTTTTAGATTATAAATTTAAATAGCTTAAATTTACATCAACATAGTACAAAATTTATTTTAAAGTTATATTTTATTAGTTATAATTATGAAAAATTTTAATATAATTTTTCACTCATTCATGTGACATAAATAGCCCAATCAACATGCTTGGATGCCACATCATAATAGTCATTCTTTCTTTAGGATATTAACATATCTTTTTGTTTAATTTTTTTTGGTCATTTTCAGAGTTATATCAAATAAGGACGTCAGATATGGTGAAAGTTTCCTTTAAACTTTTCCTGCTCCTCTGAGTTGATCAAGCGTAGAACATAGCTTCCATAGAAAACACATGGCAAAGTATTAGTTACATGGTGCTATGATTCTTCCAAACATAACAAAGCCTCATTTCTTTACAACTTGGAACATGCATATATTACAATCTAACAATCTGTTTTGAACTGTTTGGGCTATTAGGTCATTTACATAATGCTTTTCCAGCCTCTGAGCGACTCCCATGTTATAGTTAGAAAACTCATGCAAACCGTGAACTAAATATGGCCACTAATTCCTTGATGTGAAACCTATGTCGTCATCAGACCGTCGCGAGCAAATTGCAAAAATGAAGAAAAACTTGATTGCTTAGCTTATAGCTTAACTACACACTTTGCTGCTTCCTGATGATGTTTGTTTACTTGGCAGAATACCAATTCTGAGCACATTTGGCGTCAACGGCCAGATCAACTTTCAAAAAGTTGACTCCGTTGAAGGGCTTAGACATACACTCCACCACAATTCCCTTGGCTTCTTCCGCTGATTCAGTAGGGCCTTCAAGTATCACTTCATCGTGTACCTGCAGCATTTCCCCAACAAAAATCCACTGAGACTCAAATCAATGATGAATCATCATCATCCCAAAGCCAAATTAACAATCAATTTTGAGAAATCAAGAAACCTCACAACTCTATAAATTCACCTGCAAAAGAAGCTTCCATCCGAGCTCCTTCAATCGAGCGTTCTTGGCTATCTCAAGCATAGCACACATGGCAACATCAGCTGCGCTACCCTGTACAAGTAGTGTAAAGATATACTACAGATACTACTACTCAACATATTCACCGGTAACATGAAGGAAACGAGATGGGAACTGCTTTAGTCATAACAACAGAAGGGAAGAATGGAACCTGGACTGGGGTATTGATAGCAGCACGTTCAATGTGACCCCGCTGCTTAGACGAAACCTTTGCAACTGAAGGGAAGTGTCGGCACCTTCCGAGTAGGGTCCTGACGCGCTGGAACTGTGCTGCTTCTTTTCTACGTTCTTCCTGCCACTGTAAAACCTCCTTCCGCTCATTGTACCACAGTTCCACTGTTTTCTCTGCTTTCTCTTGGATACCTAGGTAGGAGGGTGTAAATATAAGAAGAAAAACGAGGATGAATATACACATTAACAAAAACTAACGGCAAACTATTAAAAGATTAACCTGCATCAAAAAAAAAGAGCTGACTAGCAGGCAGGAAGTAGTAAGTACCTTCCAGTCTTTGGCCAACCCATGCGGAGTTTTACCATAGGCGATCGAGAAATTCAGCATTTTAGCCTTCCTTCTTTCAGACCCATAGGCATCCTGTAAGTGCATTTTTTTGGTTTAGACATAAACGCTAGTGTCTATACATTATTTAGTGTCATCTTTGCAAGAGCATATCATATGTTTATGAAATCTTAAAACAAAGAGATGTAATGTACCTTTAACAGTGGGACTGGGGGCTTCTCTTCACCCGGTTGAGGATGCCACTCTAAGATTACTTCCTTCTTTTCAACTGCTTTGCGAATATAAGGATACATGTTCATAGCTGTTCTTGAATGGAAATCACCACCAGCTTCAAATGCATCCATCATGCTCTTACAGCCAGCAAGATGAGCAAGAATCCTAAGTTCCAGCTGTTATAAGGATAATATTCTCTTAATGTCAGCACATTTGCACATCATAAAATCGCACTAGAGGAAAAGGAAGATAAGTGAAGCCAAACATAAAAAGAGAACACTTATGACTTGCAATAAAATCAAGAGATGAAAAACAAACCTGCCCATAATCAGCAACAATGAGAGAGTTTCCTGGTGAGGCTATGAATGCTTGACGAATCTTGTATCTATCTTTCTCCAAAGCTGGTTGATTCTGATGTGTAAACATAACTAAACAACATTATCACCGATAGACATCATCTGACATTTTACGACGTTAAAGCACTTAAGTTTACTTCATTCTATACGTGAAGCCCCACTTGAAGAGATCTAGAAAGTATAATTCATTACAATACATTTGAAGTCAATATTCATGAGCTAATCCGCTACTTCTGGACTTTACAACAACCAAAGCTAATTAGAGAGGGTCCAGTGGTCCAGCCTCCGTCTTCAGACCCTTGCCATTCATTACGTTCAAATTTCAACGTTAATCAGCACAATTTTCCAAAACGATACATGAGACAGATTGTACAAAGGGAGTGACCATCTACCTGTAGATTTGGTCTTCTAGCTGATAGACGCCCAGTTTCAGTATTTATATTTAGAGAACAATGGATACGCCCATGCTTCCCAGATATATGATTTCCCTGGAAAAGACATACAAAATGGATTACTTTCTAAACTCAGCCTGGGAAAAAAAAAGATCTCCTCAATGACACAAAAGATATAAACCACAAGCTACGATCAAGCAGCATTGTCAATCTTTAATTGGTAGACCAACTATGTTTTAAAATCATCACATAGTAGGTAACCTCACTGCTTGGTGAAGGTACCAGTATATCACCATTGAGAAAGGGAAAGGATAAATCACAGTAACAGAATACATTTCCACAATGATATTTTGCTGAATATGTGGATAACCCAATTTCAGGTACCCCCGTGCATGCTGAACTAAATCCATCAAGGAAGGCACAGCCAAAAAACACTTCGGATTCTTCCCGTTCCATTGTTTATCTCACAGCAAAAATGTTTATTTTTTCACTCTAACTCCATCTACCATATACTCTCTTTCTTTATTTTCATTCTCTTCTTCCTTTCATACTTGAAGCCTTGACACGGAAAACATAATGCAACAATGCTCAATGTGACACCTGTTCCACCGAAAGCAAGCTCCCATTTAGCTTATAGTTTGACACCTTTAGAGAAGTATCGCTCTCCCAAGCCCAATAGACTGACTTCATTATTTCCCAGAATGGTCAAAACACTCCTTAATCACATCCTTAAGTACTCAACTAAACACACACACACACAAATATAGCTGTCATAACAACCCAATTATCCAGCCCAATTATCCAGCTGTCATAACAACATATTAAAACTGCCAGCAAGATATAACAAACACTGTCAAGCCCTACGACTATATACTAAACCCAAAGCGTTGCTAGCTGGTGGTGCAACATAGTTTTTGCTTCCACATCTTATACTTTACCTCTCTCCATAGAGTAGTACAACAGCTAACAATAAAAAGACCCAAACGAGGCCTAAAAAGATTCACAATCAAAAACTGCAGAGAAGTTGAAATACATCAGATGAGAAGATAGTTGGTTGTCCACAATATACTAGCTGGGGCACTATGCCAGCTCCCTTTCTAAAAGGACGCAACAAAGATCATGTTCCAAATTGTCCGTTCTCCGGTTTTTCAGAAGGATATTTGCAACACAAAAAACAAAATATATAACATTGGCCATGACCAATCAAAAGCAATTGGTGATTGGTATGTTCGCCGGTGTAATATTACAGTTCTGCTTCCTGATCACTAAACTCAAAACCTTGGCTAGTCAAATCAATCATCAAAGCCTTATTCCCAACAACTGGGGTTGGCAGATAACCTTAGCTAGTCTTTCCAATATTATTACAACGAACAATATTTCTCAGTACCAATCAATTATGCAATAGAAAGATGTTGACCTTAATATAATTTGTAGAAGTGTCATCAAATGATAAAGCTTTGTTATATGTAATTTAACTAGGACAATGCAGAAAGTGATAATATAGGTTGGAAAGAGAACAGCAGGTACTCATGCGAAAACTAACTACATAACAGCAATCAACTGTGGTTTTTGATCTATTTCTTTTTCCTCCTTTCTATTTCATATCAGAGGAGACTGAAGATCTAAGGAAAATATGAGAGAACCACATTTTAGCAAATAATTACCTGCAAAGGAAGGATGAAATTGGATATTAATGAATCAATGGAGCAAACTTCACACAATGAAGCAATGGCATGACAAGCCTCCTTCCTTTTTCTTCCTTTACCAAATGCAGCATAAGCTGTTCCATACACAGATTTTGGTGGGTCCTTGCTGGGAACTTCAATTGCTTCAAGCTCATCATCAGACTCCAGAGCACAAGGCTCACTAAAATCATAATCGGCAGAAACTTTCCCTGCAAGAGCCTTTAGAGCAACTCCGCTTACAGAAGGCCAACCTGAAGCTGTATACAACTCCGTTTCTATGACTTTATCAGATATCCTTCTCAATGTTATATTACGATTTTTCAAGGGAGCCTTCTTTCCTTCTTCAATGACATTGTCAACATTTGGAATTTTGAACTGTTTCTCCTCAGGCAGAAACTCATCAGAGTTCTTGCTGTTCAGATAATGAAAAATCAGCAAAAAAGCAACATACAAAACAATAACAATACCGCTACACTTTAAGAGATAATATCAGAACATTGCAAAAGATCACCTGTTGATAATGCCGCCAAAAAAGAGTTGTCGGAGTTGGGTATCACTTCCAACATTCATGTGTCTCGCATCAGGGCAATATTAGATGCCCAACTGCGAAATCGCTCAGCAGCAGCTGCTTGTTCGGAAACAGCCACCTTTTCCACCTCAGCCAGGTATTGCCGATCAACCAGCATGCCTTCTGTCTCCATTTGTGTCAAGAGCTCCCCAAATGGGCGCCAATAGTAATTGTAAAAATCAACCATGCTACCCTTAGATTTCCCATCAACAGACCATGGCATTGCTGATAACTTACATTTCATGCTCTCATAAAGTCTCAAAGTACTAATAGAATCCAAAGAAGAATAACAGATCCATGATTTTCTATCTTCTCGTTGTATCTCTTCAATAGGAGGAATGGTAATAAGTTTACCAAAAGATCCATCTTTCTTTACTTTTCTCCTGCCAAACAAGGACTTCATTGACACTTTTCCAATCACGTCATTCTCATGACTTGACTCATCTCTGGGGATGATCTTTGGGTCACTTGTGAGTGCTTCAAGGGAATACCCGCCATCAAGTCGCCTTGAAGAATTCCATAACCGTGCCATATGCATTGTATCAGCATGAAAGCCAGACAGTTTGATTCCATAATTCTCTACAACATGGCAATCAAAGCTATAATTGTGCCAAACCTACAATCAAATAAAGGAACTACTGAATTGGAATACCACCAGCAATTACAAGGATGACAGTGGGTAGAAAAGTAAACAAGAATTCACACCTACTAATATATATTTGTTTCAGCCCCCCCCCCCCCCCCCCCCTCTTTTCTGTGATGAATTGTATGGGGTTCTTTATTTGTGTGTGTGTGTGTGTGTGTGGGGGGGGGGGGGGGGGGGGGGGGGATGGGGGGGTCTTCATTCAGAAGAAATCTATTGCAAAAATAAATTTATAAAATTAGCAAAATGACATTTTTTCTGGGACGGAGGGAGTATCTATTAGCAGCAATAAAGGGTCAGAGCAACTCTCTAAAATAGATAAGATATCATATGCCAAGTGAAAGAGAGAACCATAGATTGCAAACATACCTTTTTGATGGATGAGTCTTCAAAGAATGGGGCAAATTCAACTAAAATCCTTGCCACCTCCATCAAGAACATCTACCCATATACAAGACTTCCCGTTTCCAAAATCTGATTCTCTGCTATATATACTAAAGCATGTTATTTCCCCATGGTCAACAGGTGTCTCCTGCTTGACATCAATTCTAGAGACCTGTAGAAACCACGAGAGCAATCACTGATCAAACTGAACCGGACACCATGGGACAGAATAACTTATGGCCAATCTCATAACAAGACTGATAATAACTTGGTAAAAAAAAGCAAAAAAAAAAAAAGATAAAAGTAGAGCTTCGTCTAACAAATAGTCTTATTCAATGAACTAGAGACAGGGCATGGGAACTGCACAAAGATTCCTACTATATCACTAGAGCACAAGCAGGAATACAAAGGCATGATTCTCTCTTTATGACCAAATACAAGGAAGCAAATTAATTCGTATTAGCTGTCAGAGCAAACAGCAGCTAACTATTAAGAAAACTGGGTTTCAATATCACTACATCAACATGGGTAAAGTAATTCTCTTATTGGGTAGTAACATATGAATCTAGCATAGTGTGCACATCACCAAACATGTTCAGCCAAATGATTAGATATAAATTATTAGCAAAAGTTGTGCCAATCTTCATTTAATCATAGAAGGTCTTTATCGGCCTAGAGCTTAGAAGAGATGAAAAAAGAGAGGGAAAATTACACTGCCCACAGATATTGAGAAATTATAATGCCTATCCATGAGCTTTAAAAAATTACGATCTCTACCCATGAGCTTTAAAAGATTTCGATGCCTACCCATGAGCTTTATAAAAATAAGATGCCTACCCATGAGCTTTATAAAAATTACGATGCCCGCCCATATACTTATCGAAATAAGGTGAAATCAAATATGTAAGTAAATATTACAGTGATGGAGCAATTCAACAATGTAAACCAATCGAAAAAGCCATAAGTTCACATCGTGCGATGTTAAAGTTAGCAATTTGAGAGAAATCACACAAGATTTAGAGGAATTGCACAGATGTTCACCGCTTTATCTTTGATTTTGCTTCTTTGTATCTTTATTTTTTTGTAGGTATATTTCATTTATTTAACTTTTTAGGGGTCATATACTATAAATATAGGGCTTCTTTCCATTTTTTACCATTGTCTAAGGTCTCCATTCAGGGAATCTTGCCCTACATATTTGATTTCACCTCATTTTATCAAGTATATGGGACAACATTGTAATTTTTTAAAGCTCATGGGTGGGCATTATAATTTCCTAATACTTTATGAGTGGACAATGTAATTTTCCCAAAAAGAAATGTGTCAGCGACTTCATGTGGGTGGGAGTGACTTAAGAAGCAAGTCAAATGCAAAAACCTTAATGTAGAATGCAACAAAGATAATGAAGATGAGGTTCAGTTACATGCCTCTGTATCACATGCATGGACAAGATGCCGGTACTTGGTTGTAAGCAAGCTGACAACTCTTTTGGCAGATGCAATATTATCAATGACAAGAACTTTATCATAGATCCTGCAAAGGTTAGAACGAAGTATCTTTTGACTCTCTGTCTGCCCCTCCACATCACTAAGATGATCTATGGAGCCTTCATCAAGGTCATTTCTTACAGCACTTTTAAGTGTCTCGTTTTGTTTTTCTACAACTAAAGTTGCCAATGACAAGCCATTGACATGTGAACCCTCTACGCGAGAACCTTCTTTGAACAAGGCAAGTAGCTCTTCTCGCTTCTGTACTGCCACTTCTATCCCAGATGATGAACCATTATTACTTGGGGAAAGTTTAGCAGTTCCTGAGATCAGGAGAAGACGTAATAGTCAGTCTCTGGTAAGAAACCAAAAAAAATTCTCATAGTTTTATAACCAAGCCCATGAGTACAACATTGTCAAACTATGTTACCGAGAAGTTTTAGGGTTTGATAAGTAACAATCCGAAGACTATAAAGACAGCTACAGTATACTGCTGTCTGCTGCACAGGTTCAGTATCATTGTAGAGACACAGAACATCATGACTTTGTCTCCACTAGTTCGTAAGAGTAGTCACTATTTAATTTCAACAATAATTAATTCTTCTCTTGAAGATCATCAATGAGGACAAAAATCTGGTTCCTAAGTTTGAAGGTGGGACCACGAAATCTTGTGAACAATAGTGCACCAATATTTCATACCAAAAACAAGAAAAAAAAAAAACCCAACAGTAAAATACCCAAGGAGAAAAAGGAATTCTAAACTACGTCTTTGTTTTAGGGTTGGTTCAGTAAGAAAATGTACACCTCATAAAAATAAAATCTGCCTGCACATCAAATATAAGAATTAAGCATCACAACCCAAAGATATGCTCGACACGTTTCACACATACATAGAAATATATTTATTAGGTACTCATTTAGATAGTATTTGCAAAGATGGTGAATTATATCAGTACCCAAAAAATACATAATATATATGATAACCCCCCCCCCCCCCCCCCCTCAACCTAAATAAAGAAACGAATAGCTACTACCCCTCTGCATATATCAGCACCATCATCAGCCAGATTTCCCTTATATGAAGCCACGTTGCCTGCTGCCTGATAGATAGCAACTCAAACCCATTTCCAATCTAATCGAGCAAGTTTAGGGCATTTACCTTTTCTTTTCATACAACGCACTTGTTTAGAGGTGTTGGGACCACTTGTTGACCTCTTGGTAATGCCAAGCCCAGGAGTACTTGACGTTGAACAAGAAGCAACACGACTGGATTCCAAATCCTCTAAACCGCAGCCATTTAAAATATGAAGCTTCTCTGGAGCTGAGCTCTTAAGCTGGGTAACAACAGAATTGCTTATGTTTGGAATCAATAATCCCCTGCTAGATTCACATTTCTGATGTTTGAACTCGTCATTTGTGTCCTCAAGCCGAACAGGTATAGCTTGCTCATATTTCCCATGTGAAGTGTCAGTCAGTAGTCCAGTTTATAACAGGTCTAGCAGTTTGCACATTTGCATCCTCTTTCTTCCTAATAGAAGAAACCCAATTCTCCCTGCTACTTTTAAGCAACACTGGTTGAATCAAATCACCAGGAATTTGCCTCTGGGGAAATTTTTCCACAGAATAGCTATCAAGTGATCCCATAACTCGTCTGTTAGCTTCTCTGCTGAATAGGTTCTTCCTGCTACTTTTAAGCAACACTGGTTGAATCAAATCACCAGGAATTTTCCTCTGGGGAAATTTTTCCACAGAATAGCTATCAAGCGATCCCATAACTCGTCCGTTAGCTTCTCTGCTGAATAGGTTCTTCCTCCGTGAGTCATAATACTGAAGTAGTGTTGTTCTTCTTTTAAACTTTGATGGTTTGTGTAAGACCTGTCTCGAGCGTCATTGTGGAAACGTTCAAGCTCTAGTCTGAAATTGAAATAAACGCGTTTACTCCATGAAGGTGAACAAAGTAAGACAACTCAAATGGCATATTACATGATACAGCATATATAATCGACATCAGTTTAAAATTTCGCAAACATCAACTTCTATATAAGAATGACTAAAAGCCAGCTTGTCAGTTGAAAGCTGATGCTACATCCTTCAATTTATAACTTTTCAAAAAATCATATGAGCTTTCCAGAAGCATGTTACGATTAAAGCAAACTAAGGAGCTTCCATCATATAGATGGAGATAATTGTTGTCATTTTTAGGTGTAAACTTTCCAAACAATTTCTTAAGGAATCAAATAGATTCTAGCACTAATTAGAGGCGGACTGCTAAAGGGCCCAATATAATAGCGATAATGCAGGCACAGCAAACATTGACAAGAAAAACCCGCTAGCTTAGGCTTTAACCTAGCAACGCTTATAAAGAAAAACAAATACTACCTGGCAGAGAAGGAAAGCAAGCATACAGAAGGGAAATGCAGGTAGACACAAAACATACCTATGAAGAGTTGTACCATATGATGAAGAAGAAGAGCGAGAACGAGAAGCCCAGAGAGAAAACGGGCAAGAGGGCTTCAAGGAGCCGGTGGTGTGAGTAGAGACGGCCATTGATAAGGCCATCTCCGTTGCTTTGCCCACTTTATGGTCGTAAAGCAATTACAACGCGCCGTTTTGAGCCTTTCGGTGCTTGCTAGTTGCGTGCCAATCGCTGAGCAGAAAGACAGCAGGATTAACCGATAGATTACGATTAAGCGAGAAATTACGCGCCGTCTCTATCTCGGACGGATTTGCGTGGCTCTGTCAAGAGATATTTCTGCTAAATGGCTTCATTAGTGGCCCGGAGAGAGGTCAACTTTTGACAACTGCGAAGCAGACAGACGAGGGAGAGGAGATGGCAAAGAGCCAAAGAAGCAGAAAGGTGGACAGCCTAAAACCCTGCCTGTGACTTGTGAGCTGTCTGCGTAACCAGGATTCTGGGTGCCTCGGGTCTCATACTCACTGACTAAACCCCTCCACCTGCGGCGACATGGGCAACCTTTAAAAGTGGACGGCAAACATTTGGAGTTTTATTTTTCACGGTCAGGAACAAAAATGGTGAGGTAAAAAACTGAACTTCGTTCGTCGGAAATTTAAAATTTACCATTTAAACCCTTACTCTTAAATTCTCTATATATACAACCTTATACACCTTTACCCTCTATTATCTCTCCACAAATTTCAAAATCTCAAAACTCTCTATCTCTCTAGAATTCTCTCTGACTTCTCTCTAGAAGCGGTAACCGGAGCGGGAACGGGAGCAGGAGGAAAGCCGGTGCTGAAGTCATCATTTCTGCTAGTTTGATCTGCAAAATCAGGTTCTTTTTTGTCATAATTTACAGTTTTTTAGCGTAGAATAGTAGTAAAAGTAGCAAATTTAGCAGAAAAACAAGACGAAACCGGAATCGGAGGAGGGAAGAGCGCGCGCTGGCGCCGGGAAGATGGAGGGCGCGCGGGCGCGCGGGACGCAGACGGCGCGCGGCGTCGGGGACCCAGACGGCGCCAGCGGCGCGGGAGAAGGAGAGGACGCGGGCGCCGGGGAGGAAGAGAGGGCGCGGGCGCCGGGGAGGAAGAGGCGCGCGGGCGCGGGGAGAAGAGGGCGCGCGGGCGCCAGCTGCCGGGAACGCTAGGGGCTCGTTTTTTGCTGTTTTGTTATATAATTGGTCGTTTTTTACATTGTATACCTCTATTATGCGTGTTTTAATCAGTTCCAGGATTTGTATAAATTTATTTTTGACGTTGAACTACTGAGATGCATGTATGACCGTATTGACTAACCTCGACCGGTTTTGACTAACTGTAAAAATAGTATGACTAAATTCTACGGTAAACAACAGATGGCTGGAGGAAAAGGCAAGGGTTTGCTAGGTAGGTTCGGTCTGGGTAAGGGTAAGTCGATTTCTGACCGAGGCGAGAGCTCATCACACCCTCGTGTGACCGGACCTGATGCAGCTGCTACAGAGAGGAGGCGTACGCAGTACGCTACAGCTTCGTCGAGGAAGCGTAGGGAGCTTGAGTTTCTACGAGCCCGTGAGGAGAGGTTGCGGGCGGAGTATGAGCTGGATCAGGGGGAGGAGGAGGAGCATGCGGAGGAGGAGGAGCAGAGAGGAGCAGGAGGTGGACCAGCTGCATGGTGTGGATCTGGACTCATTGATCGGCGATGGGACGCTGGTCGTGAGGTCTGATAGTCCTTCTTGGCCTACTCCTCCACAGAGGGGACCAGAGACGCGCGTCATGGCGAGGCTGACGCTGATGACGAGGATATAGATGAGCCGGGTGCTGAGCATGAGGGCACACGGGTGCGTCGTCGTCGCGGTCCCCAGTACATGGTCCGGCAGAGGGGTTGGCGCAGATGCCGGCTGCTGATGCTTGGGTGCTTGGGCAGACTCCAGTGCCCGGAGGCCCTCAGGATACGAGTTTGATCCCGAGTTTCGGTGGTCACGTCGCGCTAGACGTGTGGCGAGGAGTGGTATGTTTCCCGTCTGGTAATAGATTCCATAAATTTTAGATTGTTTAGGAAATGGTTAACATAGTGTGAACTCAATTATAAATATTCAACAGGAGAAGGGATGTCTTAGCTTCAAGCCTAAGACGAAGTATTTGGAGGCGTGGACTCTGAGTACATTGAGGCACCCAGAGTCTGTAGCAGCGGTCGAGGATAGCGGACTTGCGCATCTTGTCGACATAGCGCATGGTTGTTTTGACCTCGCGCTCCTCTCAGCGTTCGTGGAGAGATGGCAGCCTGACACGAACTCCTTTCACATGCCATTCGGAGAGATGACTATTACTCTCCACGACGTCTACCACATTTTGGGTATCCCCATCACTGGCATGGCGATTTCGTACCAGCCCGAGGATGGCGCCCGCCTCGGTATAGCGGCCCCACCGTTACCTGTTCTCATCCCCCCTTTCGTACGGCTGTTTGGCGCGGCGGACCAGCAGGAGCTGATAGACTGTAGGTTCCTGGAGAAGAGTCAGGTACGTTACCGAGCTCTTCATGATACTTGTGGCGGTCCATACTCTACCCCACTTCAGGAGACGACGGCCTTCCTCTGGTGGCTGGTGTCCCACTCATTGATCATCGACAAGGGCGGGGATCGTGTTATGCCCACGTCCTACTGGCCCATCCGTGACCCTAGTAGGGTCCACTTGTATGCGTGGGGGACCGGCACACTGGCATACCTGTACCGACAGCTCGGCATCGCTTCCCGGGCGGATACACGTCAGCTGGCTGGTTGCCTGACGTTGTTTCAGGTGAGAACTTGGTTGCGAGCTCACGACTTAAGTATTGTAAAGTTACACCTTGACTATCTTGGCTAATGTTTTCGGATGATCACCGCAGTGCTGGATCTACGAGTACTTCCCCATGTTCAGACAGACCGCAGCCCCTTTCAGACTGGGATGGTTGCTCCCCGACGGCGGCGAGGTGGCCTCGTTACACGCGGAATTTGATGGATGATGAGAGGCTACGTTTCGTGAGGGGACGGCTGGACACGATGTCCTCTACTGAGGTACGAGTTGCTTAGCGATTGTAGTAATAAAAAGTTGACGTTTAACGTATCGTCAAACATTGTTTCCCATTTAATTTGTTAATTGTTTTCCATTAAATGAAACATAGGTTACTTGGCTGCCATTTGAGGCAGAGGGTGCCCTCATATCACAGGCGCGCTCCCGGTACTATGGCACCATACAGTTCTTGGATATTGCTGAGCCGTATATGCCGGAGCGGTGTCTGCGCCAGTTTGGATACGTGCAGACTATCCCCCCTCAGCCTATCAGACCCACCGACAGCCATTATCGTCTCCAAGACTGGGAAGACGTACTTGCTACGTACGACTACGGGACAGCCGTGTGGGACACACGACAGGGCCCCGCAGGTGGAAGTTCCTCTGGAGCGGGCGTCGATGGCATGGCCGTGGCCCCGGATTACATCCGTGGTTCAGCGCGTTTCTCATGTTCAGGTGCGTCCACTAGGAGCGGACGGTGGGCCCAGTACACGACGAGAGGATCAGCTCCAGTTAAATAATTTGTCTTGTTAAATTTTTTTTGTTGTTTGTAATTGTTTTTAAATACTAACTTCACATTTATACCTTACTGCAGTATTGGGATGAGAACAGCGCCGCTTATCATGAGTCTCGCACCGGAGAACAACCCGGGCTGGCCCACGGGTTTCCCCCCCTGGGCGGCTGATACGCTGGAGATGGCCTTTGAGTACTGTCGGCTTAATGTCCCGACCACCCTGATTCGCCCACACGTCACAGGAACCCTAACCAGCCTCGTGCTGGCATGGAGTGGTACATCGCGGGGCGTCGCACCAGAGGCCTTAGGCCTAGAGGGGAGGGTATGCACCGTAGGCACATGGAGCAGGCGCGTCGTTATGGGGTGATGGTGGGCGCGGTGATGATGGGAGGGACCGGGTGTGGAGGGGAGGGCGTGGTGATGGCAGGGGGAGGACATGCTGGTGGTGGTTCTGGGGCTGGGGCGGGTGAGTATGGTGGTGGTGGGTATGGTAGGGTGGGTATAGTGGTGGGGTTTGGATATTAGTAGACTTATTAGTTTATGTTGTTTTTAAACATTCTGTATTGATGCTTAAACTTGTGTGGTTGTTGTAATTTTAATTTATGTTTATTTGTTTTTAAATAATTCATTCTTGTTTATTAGGATGTCAATTCCCTTTGCAATTCACGTGAACCATTACACCGCACTCAATGAATATGGGGCACGGTTCCAACATGCTCCGGGATGGGCAGTGATCAATACAGAAATTAGAACTCCGAGAAGTGTCAACAACCTAACAGCTTCATTAAATCAAATTGTCAGATCACATTTTGATAATCAGCAACTCAACGTCTTCTCATTGTCTACCTTAGGATGGACCAAGATCTGTACAACGACTCTATCGTCGATATACTGACCGATGCGGACGTACGCATGATGTTGCAGAACTACTTAGACCTTGGAAAATAATGGAAAGAGTTAGGATTCTTGTGAAGTATGAAGATGATTCAGACTTCGAAGACCCAGATGTAATACGAAGCAGGGCTGAGGCGTACCGTAGGGAACAAAATTCACGCTACAGGGCTAGTACGAGGAGACGACCGCCTCCCGCTTGATCAGTGCAACCACATTTGGCTTTCATGTACTGGTAGTCATCAGAACTGTTATTTGTTTTAAGACTTAAAATGATGTGTGTGTGAATAAGTTGTAACATTATGAGAAATGACGTGTGAACAAAGTTGATTGGAAATGAAACTCTAAAATAGAATTGCTTTTGAAGTGTTGATAATATGTTTCAAATATGTGTACAATTACATTTAATTAGAAAAAAAAAACATTTTTTTTGAGCAATCTCCGACGACAAAGCAATCTTACTTTTGAAGTGCTGAAAATGGGATAAAAGCATCCACTCAACATGAAGTCACTATACGTATGGTATTCAGCCTACGATTATTGATGGCCAAAATGCATTCATTATCAGTAACCTTCCTGATGTTGTGAACGAAGGTATACTTGAAAAGTTACCCTTGGTAGACCAAGTAAGGATCAACATCTTGTCCAGTGGTAGAAACACAGATGGGCCAAAATTCGATCGTTAGTGACGGATAGAATCAGTAACCTTCCTGATGTTGTGAACGAAGGTATACTTGAAAAGTTACCCTTGGTGGACCAAGTAAGGATCAGCATCTTGTCCGGTGGTCTAAATTCTTTGTTGGCCGTTGAGTCGCTAACCTTCCTGATGTTGTGAACGGATGAAATATATTCTACAACTCTTTTTTGGGAAAATAAGGTGTCAAATGTGCTTCTTAGATCAATGCCATCCTGGGTGGTCTAAATTCTTTGTTGGCCGTTGAGTCGCTAACAGCAGTAGTATTAGAATGCATTGTATCTACGATGAGTTTACTTTTATTAGATAAAGTATAATCCGCTGTACCAACATGAGACACTACAATATTCAACAAATTAAGTGTCCTTTTTCAATACTTTCATCTTGCAAAAATCTTTGTTGGTCGTTGAGTCGCTAACCTTCCGATGTTGTGAACGGATGAAATATATTCTACAACTCTTTTTTGGGGAAAATAAGGTGTCAAATGTGCTTCTTAAGATCAATGCCATCCTGGGTGGTCTAATTCTTTGTTGGTCCGTTGAGTCGCTAACAGCAGTAGTATTAGAATGCATTGTATCTACGATGAGTTTGCTTTTATTAGATAAAGTATAATCCGCTGTACCAACATGAGACACTACAATATTCAACAAATTAAGTGTCCTTTTTCAATACTTTCATCCTGCAAAACATTACAACAACCTTCTTGAATATATTAATGGCATACAAGAATTCAACAAAATTTTACAAACTCTAATCTTCTATAATCAACCGTCCTGATCCATCAGTTGGGGGAAACAATCTGTACCACTCTGCATTGCGTGGTAAGAACGGCTCAATATAAGCTGTACTGAGGGCTCATGCCAACGTCGCCACATCGGATTCAACCTGGGACTAGACAATTTTCGACTGTTTGGAGTCTAATGAAATGAGACTGCTCAGCGACACATGCAATAGTGACCTCTGCCACTGGACGACCTAACCCTCGATCATCACGTAGCGGTAGTGCGACCAACCCACTAGCCCTACCATCGTATTGTTTTGAAAAACTGATAAGCGTATGTGGTATACAGTGCACAAGATGACACCAAGATCTAGAATTTCAATCCAGTGTGGCGTCGGTGCGAAACCGTCTCCAAACCAATTCAGTCGAAAGTACTGTCTGTCGTACCAAACTCGCTCAACTTTATTTAACCACCAATCTCTTCTTCCTCCAGCTCTTCCAAGCATGCACGTCTAACCTGTTTCATTGGCGTTCATCGTTGTACCTATCACGCTCGCACAGTTTCATATCGAACCTAATATAGCTACGATCGACACTCCACAATTTCCAGCTCAATCACATTCCATCCCTCCAACTATTCGATCACTTCTACGTAATTGACGCTCGATACACCTCCAAAGACTGCGAGAATTTCCAGGGGCTCCCAGTATGTCGGATATTGTGCAGGTGTGTGGAGGTGGATGTGTTGCATTGTCATTGTCGTGTCTCGGTCCTCTCCGTTTGACTCATTCCCTCAGATGGGAAACGCTGTGATTGACTGTGTTGCATTGACGGCCCACGATCACTTGTACTTTCGGGGGATGTCGGGCGTCGCTGAGACTGCGAACGTCGTAGGCCGGGCCACGGTTTCCAAGACCTAAATGCTCGTGCTCGGACTTGTCCCTAGTGTTTGGCCTCTTTTTTTTTGGTTGTGGGCCTACCCTTAGGCACCTTCACCTCTGGTGGCTGTAAACCAGTGTGATCATCCTCGGGCTCCCATATTGGCTTCCACGCGTTGAACGCTTGTTCGATCGTCGTAGGATCATACCGCTGAGACAGATCATCATACCATAAACCTACACATGAGAGTTGTTCCTCTGTGCTATACGACTCATCATATGTTTGGCGTTGTGCTTCAAATTCTTGTTGTGCGTCATATAAGTGTTCGCCAGAAGATATGCACTTCTTCAACTGGTATATTTCAGACCGGCTTGAATGTACTGAAACATACGAAACGCGCACGGTAATCCCATGGTCGAAGTAAACGCACAAACATCTTCGTACGATGTTGTGTGGTCAATATCGCACCTCCCGCTTCTCAGCTGATCCTGGAGTATTTCCAAACATTTGAGGCTCACTTGATTGACCAGAAATAAAAATGGGACTTGCTGGTCTTCCGAAACCCTTCTGTCAATGGAGAACTCGAAGTCTTGTTTAATGTGGAAATGTTGCCCTTCGACGAATCTATGTATGCTGTCGAAGCATGTGTCTAGAGATCCGGTGGAGTATGAAGCCAACACTTTAGAGCTGAGTGGGCGCTCTCCGCCCTACACATTGGAAGTCAATTAGTAGCAGATAAATGGGAAACATACCAATACAAACAACAGAACATGTTGACAATTGAAGTTAAGCTAACCTGTTGGTAGATGTGTTGCCGAAATGCCTGAATCTCTTAACCCATACCTCACAAAATTTCTCACGCTGACATAGCCATGTGTTGTTCAAGTACACAACGAAAGGATTGTTGGCGCCGTAGGAGTGTACTAATTTCCCGTACTGTTCATCGTACTTCGCAATAGTTGAGGCGTAAACTAGTCGCTTCCACCGATGCACTATTAAATTGACTCTCTCGCAGTCAATGCATTATCTTGAGCGCATTGGCAGCCACGTTCTTGCATATATGCCAACGACATAGAAGATGTGGTACAGAAGGATACACCACTGAAAGTGCTTTCACTAGCGCCTTTTCATTGTCAGTGACAAACACATTTGGAGGATAGATCAACACCTTCGTCAGCTGATTAAGCATCCACGTGTATGCAGACTCATCCTCTCTGACCGCAAAACAGAACGCTATACAGAAGTTCTTGCCGCACGACGTGACTCCGATGAACTCCACTAGAGGCACCTTGTACATGTTCGTCTTGTAAGTGCTATCAATGAGCACTACATAAGGAAACATCTTAACGAGCGTCAGCGAAAAAGGGTGCGCAAACAAGACAAGACCCAGCCTAGATGGATTCCCTGCAAAATGGACATTTAATTAGAACTAACATTTAAAGTGATTAACATACAAATAAACCACACTAAACAGATGTGCCGACACTTACTTACATCTTTCTCGGACCACCAACTATAATTACGTTCATCTAGCGAGTGCATGAAGGACGCTACATCTGTACGTCCGCCACGATCTTCTTTTCTGAATTTCGAAACTAGGTTATGAATCGATGTCTTGTCTGCAGTACTTTCAGGGTTCTTGTCATGTAAATGGGCCCACATCTGCCTAGGCGCAACACCACTCCTGTACAAACTTTTCATGCTTGCCCTTTCGTCGACGCTAAAGCGAGGCCGGACGAAGTGAGATTGCGGGTTCCTCGCTAACGCGTGGTTGTGCGTCGGGACCATTACCAAGACAGACCAGCCCGTCTGAACCCCACCCCTGATGCTTAGGCGGAAAGGGCAGTTGCATTTCTTCGTGGCACGCCGTGGCCTTTGACTCGACGATGACGATTCTCCTGTGCTAACCCGTGGCCTATGCTTGCCGTACCTCTCACACGTTAGTATTACTTCACCGTCGTCTCGCTTAGTCTGTCTGATTAGATAAATATTATTAGCCTCTCCGGTGCGAAACGCATAACCAACCGCCTCCTCTTTATCGCCAAAGATTAGGCTACTATTAAATACATGACTTGTGTCTACGTTCGCATCCTCGAATTCATCATCGTTATCACCCTAAGCAGAAAAACGTCGTTATTCATCAAGTGCTACTCGTAAACCCTAATACTACGTACTTTAGAATAAATCACACATAAGCCATCAAAATAATCAGCAAAGTATATCATCGTAAAGTACATGAAAAGACAAACGCAACGGCGCAAACGGATCGAAAAACGGAGCAATAACCAAGAAGATACAGCGATTTGAAAAACGGGCACCGGCGCAGGCGCCGACCTAAAGACGCCGGCGCCGGCGTCCGCATCAAGGAAGGCGCGCAGGAGCGCGTTGAGCCGGGTGGGCGCGGGCGCGAGGTAGCCAGGTGGGCGCGGGCCGCGGCTGAGCCAGGGTGGGCGCGGGCACGGCTGAGCTTGGGTGGCGCAGGCGCGCGCGAGAAAGAGAGGGCGCAGGCGCACCATATCCGGGGTGGGCACGGTGTTTTTTCCTTGCTTTTTTCGTTCAGTTTTGTATGTATTCTAGTACTTTTGTACTAAATTACTAAAATAACAACAGAAAGTACCTCAGATTGAGCTCCTCGTGAATACTCCTCGCTCCTAACATCATCTGCATTCTCGTCTTGTGTTTCTGGAACACCACCTTCAGCATTTCCTCCATCTTTTTTACTCTTCCACGAACAGTTTTTTTTCAAACTTCCGAAAGAAACCATTTCCTCTCTTTATCTCTCTAACTTTATCTCTCTAACTTTAGGATTTCTGAATTTGAATATGATTTCATATCATATTCAATTCCTTTATATAATGAAATTTGGGGTCACCTTGTAATATATCATTGTGGGTAAATATAAAATATTTGAAAATTATTATAGTAGGGGCAAAATAGTCTTTTTCCGACTGAGCGAAGTGAAAACCCGACTGAGCGTAGTGACCCTAAAAAAAAAGCCTATCAAAGTTTGTCTTACCTTCATTTTTTTTTTGAAACATTGTCTTACCTTCTTTTGAAAGCAAAAAAGCTCGAAAGGAGTCAAAAGTTGTTCTCATTTACTAATCTTAAGATCAATTTTTAGCATTTAGAAAATATTTCAAATGGCAATATTCTTGGGAGTATTTTTAAAATGTTGGTGCATATTTAATCGCGATTTTGACACTATTTTTGTCTGTTTTTATCTTTGTAGTTTATTAAATGTAAATTTAAATAACATAAATTTTATACTGTAGTTCATCATAATTCGAGATCTTCAAAATAATATCCAACATGAATATGTTTTGATAAATTTAAAATTTTATATTCTTTGTATGTACATATGTTTTAAGATGCACTATGAAAAATAAATAAAATACATACTTTTTATATGTTTCAACAGTGCTACCTGTTTCCATTGTGTTAGTCATCAAAGAGTTGAATAAGTAAGGTCAACTTTTTTATTGTGTGATGGTTAATAATTGAACTAGGGATGTCAATGAATCGTAATCGGGTCAGGTGAAGCATCACCCGCATCCATCAACCGAATATATCAGCCATCATCCGTCCACCCGTCACCTGTTTATTCTTCATCCGTCATCCACGGGTGATTCGAGTGGATCGGGTGATATTCGGGTGAACATTTTCTATATTATAAACGATAATTTTTTAGTATGGTAATGAATATAATTTTTCTGTATTGCTCTAGTTAAAATTTCCCTGTATTTTTAGAAAATTCACTCCAACATAATAAACATGCAGAGTATCGTGTTGTGTGTTGTATGAGAGGGAAAATATAAATGGATCATAAATTATAACTCTGCAACTATGTTTTAGATGTTTTAAAAAATTATTTAAGGTTTGTTTGGTTACTTGAAATAAAACAAGGTTTAACTTTAAACGGATGACGGGTCGGATGATAATGGATGACGGATCGGGTGATGGATGAAAAAGTATGTTTTAAGTTAACCTAGACCTCTAAACTTGTGAAGTTGATCCCTAGTGATTATGGGCTAAGCTCGGTGCATAAATCATGATATATACATTATTGTTTTAAGGACATGAACTATTGTGTTTGCATCATGATATCAATCATGAATAAGGGATGAAGTCTTTAGTGGTGAGTTATATCCAAACAATCCATAATGTTTGACAATGAATTTAGTTGGGAATGATGGCTATTAACATTAATATGATGATGTCTTGATATGCCTTCTACTTGGAAGGTGAGGTATATTTATGGTGGAGAGTTCGTCGTGTTGAGTGCTACTGGATTCAACTTTGGTTGGGACGCTTTTACTAATTCCTTATAGGGAAGGACCATGACCGTTTAGGAATAGCATAGTAAATTTCATAAGCTATCTAGATTTGTAAGAGACTTAGCCCCAAGTGAAGAAACTCTAACAAGGAGGTTTATTAAGGATCTCAACCTGAGGCTTCTGAAGTTCTTTAGTATGAACCCGTCAGGAAGTGTGCAAGAATCATGTGGTAAGGCTTATGGTTGGATGGCATGCTAACATTAAAAGGAACCAGAATTGAATCAGAAGGAAGATAGAGTGCAAGGCCGATATCAGCTAAGCAAGAAAATCTACTTCAACAATGAAGGGAGCTCTAGGGTAAGTGACATTATGAACTGAACCCAAAGCAAAAGGGTAGATTTGGTGAGCCAAAGAAGAGTTTCATATGTAAGTGTGGCAAAGACCACCCAGGGTCACATGTCAAGGCATAAGGGTTGATTGCTTCTTTTGTGGAGACTTTGGACATAGGTCCCTTGAATGTTTTATGACCAAGGACCATCATCCTATCGTAAACAAAGGAAGAGTGAAGGAAACTGTGGGAATGGATCTAGAAGAATTGTATATCAGCAAGTGTACTGGTCTGTCGTAGCAAGTTTTTCTAGAAAGTATTCCCTAGGTTATCGAACCAATGAGGCAGTGTCTAGTTTGAATCTCTATCCTAAACTAACTAATAAACTAAAGAAAAATAGCAATAATAAATTGGGGGTTTGAGTGCAGAAACTAAATGATTAATTAAAATAAAAGCAATTAAAAAGTGATCTTCTAACATTCTAAAAAGGAGAATCCTTGTTTACTACTTCTTCCTAGTTTATCAATCACTACTATAAAACACACGTTTAGCGGCAGTCTTAGCGATTGAACAGAGAAGGATTGGCGATGAACTATTTGGCGACGGAATGGCGATGAAATTTGGGTGGGCCGGTGGCGCCAAGTTTTTGGGTCTCGGCGCCTCTTTTAGCGATGGACTAGTGATGAACCATCTTTCCATCGCTATTCTTTTTAAAAAATAAAAAGAAAAAAAACACTTAGTGACAGAACTAGTCCATCGCTAAGCGAACGACGTCATTTTGACGCCTTCTGTTACCGCCCATGGTTTAATTTTATTAATCAAAACGACGTCGTTGGTTTTAATTTAGCGTTAAATGTTTAGTAAAATTAAGTCGCGCCCGCGACCTTCCTCTTCCTCTTCCTCCTTTCCTATCCTTTCTCTGCCAGTCGCGATAGAGGTGATTTGCAGCGACCAAAATTCGCTCCCAACACCAGATTACCGGCGACAGAAGACTTGCAAGCACCACCGGGCGACCACCGTACACCAGCGGCAACTGAAGACCACACAGGTATGTCTCTAAAACCCTAAAAAAAATTCAAAAATTAAATTGAGGAAAATGAAATTCTGCATGTTAATGACCGAAATTACATGTGTTTGGTTGCTAATTTGTGCTTAAAACGGCTAGTTACTGATATATTGATGATGTGTTATATTTGTTGTTGTTAGTTTTTGATATTTTTTAAATTTGGGTAGATTTTTTGTTGTTAGTTTCTGATTTAGGGTCTCATACCTATGGTGTCGTCGTTGCTGTGTAATTTAATTCCCAAGATTATCAGCTACATTACTGTGTGCTTTGTTGTCACGTTTGTCTAGATTGATGAATAATATATTAGTATTCATTGGATGATGGATTGGCTGAATGTTCATTAACAGTAAGATCTAGCTAAATTTTGTCAAGGCTTATAATGAATCATCGAACATGATTTAGTGAACGGAAAAAGAATTTAGTTGTTTTCTAATTGAAAAGTAGATACTTTGATTATTTAGTAAAAAACTTCTATTAGTTTTAGTTTTTTTTTATATTTTTCTATGATGTCAACTTTAACTCGATAATAAGCTCAACAACAAATTCGAATCATATTAATAAACCGATAGTGGAATATCCTGCGAGCTTATCAACTGTTATGTAACACGACCAATAGACGGTAATTGATAGACTCGGGTTAGTTTTAACAAAACTCAACTTAATTATTTTGAACAAGTTGGAAGCTTGTTTTCTACATATCTAGCACATTTTATCTCTACTTTTTTATTTGTTTGCAGTTCCTAATGCTTATGGAATTCCTCTATCCATGTAGTTCCCTTAAACTTTCAAAATAGTGAAAGTAGTAGTGTCAATACCGTCTCCTTACAGCTAGTCATTGCCTCATATCAACCCTAGGATACTCGTGCATGCAGTAACAATCTTAAACCTCATGCCTTAGTCTCATCCTCCTATACCCATTCATCACCTTAAAATGAACATAAGACTATTTTCTCATTGCTAAAACCCATGTGACAAGGCGATATGGTTGTTTAATGTGCATAATTCTTTATGGTACGTAGCATGTGAGCCTTGGTTTAATTAAGCCACGTACAAACTACACTTGGTCCGGGACTTAAGCCACGTACAAGGTCCCCGAACCACTCTATTTTTATGGCCGAAAGTTGAGTTTTTGATAGGTCCGGGACTTAGGGTCTGGACCAAGTCCTGGACCACCTCCCGAATTGTCCCGAGAGTGTTTTTAAGGGTCCTAATGATGGGGGATTGATTGGTATTGGTTTTAGATGTTGTTTAGGACTTTTTTGGTGACATGTAAATGTCCTTAAAAGGATAAAAAATGCTAGAAGTGATTGAGAAGTGAGAACTTAGATTAACAAGAGTAAAACCGAGATAACGGGATAACGGGGTAAGTACGGGAGTAGTAGTTATTTTCATACTGTAATGCATTCATGTTAATAAGAATATTTGGAATGTTATTAGTGGATCAAGTGTGAACCGAGCAATGTGAGGTGACACGGTAAAGTTAAACCATGGTGTAAGGTATGATTTTCTCATGCCATGTATGCTAACCGGATTACACTGATTTGTGTGTTGTTTGCTTGTGTGCCGACTTAATCAAGATAAAAGCATGAAAATGATTTTGTATTTGATATGTATGTCTTGATGCATGATGTATGAACTAACATACTTGAATGATTGTGCGGTCTAACTTAGCGTTAAAGGCCGACTCGTAATTGAGTAACAAATGGTTAGTGACTCGTAGAAAGAGTCGTTTCGCAAAATAACGAAAACGTGGAAACACACGAAAACTATCGAATCAAGAATAACGATAATGTAAACTGATGAACTCACTAGAACGTGAGAGAGTTGTACGGGATTAGTAAACTCCCGATAACGGTTAGAGAACCGAATTGAAATAATCCATGAAACAATAATAGTGGAAAGATACAATGAACCTCTACTTAGAGGATGACGATAATTCAAGGATATGAACTTATGAGAAAAGTAAAAGAGATATAAAGGACCGTCAAACTCCTTTAAAAGATAGTCGATCCATAATATGAGGATCCGGCCTAATTGAGAAAATGTCCCGAACATAAAAGTATTCGATAAGTTGGGGAAACCCTTAAATCTGAGAATACTAGACATTGAGAAAAATCCCTAAGCTATTAGATGATATCAAGAGAGATACTTATAGGCTAATCTATATGATTACAATATAACTCCGAGAGAGGAGTATTTGGGAAATTGAGTAATCTGGTAGAGACACGGACGTTTGAGAATTTGAGGAGCTAAGTGTAGTTCCGTTTGATAGTCGAACCTTCCCATTATGCTAGACCTGAAGTAGGGTCGAAACCGGGGAAGTAAGACTTGTGTTTGAAAGCCCGGTGGTGAGTCTTGTGTATGACTCTACCCGGAGGTCATGGGTAATGACTTAAAAGATGTCCCATTGAGAATTTGAGAATTTGCGAACTTGAGAGTTGAAATTGAAAATTGAGAATTGAGTTGAAACTTGAAAATTGAGATTGAGATTAAGAATTTGAGAATTTAGATTGTGAGTTGAGATTGGGAACTGAGTTTGAGAAGAGTTAAATCTGAGCTTGAGATTGAGAAGTTGAGAATTTGAGTTGAGAATGAGAATAAGAGAGCTTGAGTAAGAGTAACCCAAGAGAATGGGTAGGATAATGAATAAGTGACTAAGGCATAGTGAGGTAGAAACCCTCAAGGCCTAAGAGTAAGTTAATACTAACTAACAAACTTATTGTGTTATTTGTTAGTGTATTCCTTGTTTGAATGCGAGCATGATTATTGAATTAAAATGAATCGCATGTTCTCGACAAAGTAGTCGGTGTACCCCCGTTAGCACGCGGGGTATGTGAATTTCATACCAGCAATTTGCTGAGCCCCTAGGAGCACCGTTTTTACTTACAGGTACTTGGAGCCGTTTACCGTTCGAGAGTAGGACGGGGTTGCTACTTAAGCATGGGTAGTTGACTAAGGGAATTGTAATTGTTTGTAATGTTGAATTGTAAGTCCGAAAGGTTATCGGTGATCTGAGGATTATAGTAGACTCGGTATAGAATTGAGTTGAGGTTTGTATTTGTATTGATATTTAAATCGGTAAAGGAATGTAATGTAAATGTATTGTTTGATATAGAGTACTCGGTATTCCAGTTCATCAGACCGATATTGTAATTGGATATTGTATTTGGATTAGGCCTTGTTAGGCACGTGGAGTGACTAACGCATTGTATCACCCACCGTTGGAGTAGAATCCGCTGCTTTGATATTGGAAATTGAGACGGATTAGGAGATAATGACTAGATTAGCGGTAGGGGTGTTACAAGCCGGGATGGGATTCGTGGGGAGGTGTAGCTGGTGGTTCAGGGATCCTAGCGGTACAAGTGATCAGTTGGGGTATCGTATGGGGATGGTCATGGTTAGGACCATGTGTGTAGATAGATAGATTATTATTGTTTACGTGACATTGAAACATTATATTTTATTTCAACTGTTGTGTGATACGTTGATTGTATGAATTTAACAATCAGTTTGAATTTGTTTTGTTCCAAAAACATTTTATTCTCAATATTGTGAGCATATCTTAGTTAGTAGTTATTACTGGTGGATAAAAATCTAAATTACATGTGATTATTGTTAGGTGGAATTGACTATAGGTGAAAACATAAAAATACTATTTTTTTTAAAAAAATAATGTTTAGCGACGGATTAGCGACGAAAATTCTGTCACTAAACTGTGGTATGCAGAGTGCAAAAATCCATCACTAATTTGCGACGGACGTATTCCGTCTCAATTCCGTTGCTAAATTCTATTTTAGCGGTGGAACTGTCTGTCGCTGATTCGTTGCTAACTAGTGACGGATTTAGTCATTCCTCGCAAATTCAGTTTAGCGACGACCCGTTTGGCGACAGGGCAGTTCCGTCACTAATCCGTCGCTAAAGTGATTTAGCGACGGATTAGAGACGGAATTGTCCGTTGCTAAACGCGTGTTTTTAGTAGTAAATTCCCTTCCTGGGTGTGTTCTTAATTCTAGATTGCAACCTCAGATCTAAATTAATCTAAAATCGGTCTCCCGCAAGATAGATTCTTACTATCAATTCCTAAATTCAAACTCTCGTTACGAATTTACTAATTAACTACAGCAGCATTCAAGATCATCTGGTTTCTAGACAACTAATCCCGAGGAATTTCCATCTCTAGTTTCGCTGGTAATATTCATATGGTCTAATGAATGCCACAGTTCTCACTTGCAAGCAATTCATACTAGAAAATTCAAGCAATAATTAATCACAAGAGAATTCAATATAGAACAAGGAATATAACTACAATCTGTGTAGTATTTTGTATTTAATGACTCATGAAGCAAAATAATAAAGTAGTTGTCCATAGTAAATCATAATTCTAACGACTACTCAAACATGATAGATTTAGAAACAACAATAAGAGAAGGGAAGAATGCCATCAAATCTGTGATAAAGAACTATTGTCAAAACCTCAATCTGCTCTACTATCCCCGGTCCACCATAAACTGGTATCTCCTCCTCTCTCTACATGTTCTAAGTGACTAGAGTTACTGATTGTGTCCAATGTTGAAGATAGATACACCATCTGTCGTATTCTGATTTTCTTATATACTCCTCGTTGCTGACTTGATAAAACGACGTGTGTGCTCCTCTACTTACGTCCCGGGTGTAATACCCAGACGTCTCAACAAAATTAGTTTGCATGACTGAATTAATTTTGTCCAGGTTTACGTCCGGCTTAAATACCCAAACGCCTCACAGGAGATGATCCGCGTGATAGAACTAGCCTGGTCCGGGTCTTATCCCAGGACACAAACCCGGACCAGGTGCAAATACGGCAAAATGATTACTTTGGTGTGTCCGTATTTATAAATCCAGACACATACCCAGACCATCCAAAAGTTGGCAGAAGGATTACTCTATGGTTGGTTCGGGTCTATAGGGTCGGACACATACCCGGACCAACTGCAAAATGCTATAGGATCCTCGTTTCAACTCTCGTTTAGCCCCATCTTGATCGTTAAGCTCACGACACGCGATTCTAACCATTTTCTTTAGTATTTTCATCTGTTTTAAGCGCAAAATCACAAGTAAGGGAGTTCTTCGCATATGATATAATTTAACACATAAGTAAGGTAATTTATCACATAATCTAATAACATACTAATCGAATTAAGCATAGAAATATGGATAAATTATGCACTTATCAGGCCACGAACAAGGTGTTCGTGGGCCCTTACATATGAAAAAAAACCTAAATTTTTAAAACAAAAAATCCCGCCACCATCTGTGGGTGGTCCGGGAGGTCCGGGGTTCCGGACAGGGCGTCCGTGGTCCCGGACTACCACTGGACAATGGTTTTGACAAGCTTCCCGACGGTGTTTTTGGCTCAAATTTTATGGGTAGGTAGCCTGAAAGATTCTAAACACGTTACTGATTGAAAGTTTTCAATTTGATGAATTTAAGATGAAACCTTAGCTAACAAGTAAACACACATAAAATGAACAAAACTAAAAAAATCACAGACTAAAGTTGAGTTTTTATTGGATATTTCTGTAAGGAGTACATGGAGTTCATAGGTTTAAGTTTTATGGTCTCTAACATGTTTTGAAAGCTTCAAGTGGTCGTCCTAGCTTGACGGGATTCTTTGATCGGTTTGTCGATTGTCCTCCGGTTGGGTAATGACTTCTAGCTTATGAATTCTGTTTCCCTGTGTTTTTAACCACATTTTTCTTCATTATTTGTGGTGTTTGATGTTTGAAAGTCCGATGGGAGAAGAAAGATTGTGTTTTTTGGTGATTTCGGGCTGATTTCGGTAGGGTTTCGGCCACGGGATTGTTGAAAACGTGGGAGGAAAGTTGGGAGAGTTGAGTTATGACTTTGGAAGGTTCTGATGTGTTTTAGGTCATTTTTTGGAAGGTTCTTTTATAGGAAAAGGCTGAGCAAGAGATAAAGAAAGATTTGTTTACCAAAAAATTTTATTTGCTTTAGAGAATATGATTTTTAAATGATCTACAGGCCTATAAAAATTCTTAAATTCTAACCATAATTAAGGAAAATTTATGAATTTGAGAGTTGAAATCGGGTTATTTCAATAAATAACTGATTAGATAAAATATTACAATCTCACCCTCCCATAATTCATAACTTATTATTGAAAATTAGAATTACAAAATTCCAACGAGGTTATTCTATAAAAATCATCCGCTGTCATGTTTTAAACTTTCATGACATTTTGATTTGATTTGGATATTTTCCAAAAGAGAGAGAAAATTTCAAGAATGTTTGAATTTATCTCTTGAAATTTTGGGTTAAGGTTCCAAACAATATTATTCAGGTTATGACTGTGTGTAGTAATGTTAATCATGTGACAATTTTATTTTAACTTTTTGAGACCTTTTCTTTCTATTTTGAGGTTATTTCATCATGTGTTAATTATTAAGGAAATTAACTTATATATGAATTAAAAGCTATATTTCCATAATAAAAATTATCTGAAAATTATGAAATGACTTTCATAAGGACTATAGTGTTTCAAAGTGTTTTGAGATGATTAACAAGTCATATAAAAATAGAAAGTTCTAAGAGTGTCCTTTGAAAATCCCACATTGGTGCATTTTGACCGTTTTGCTCTTGCCTTCACATTTATGCACTAGGGCCCTTCCCCAGGGTCAAAATTTGGGTATAAAAGATTACCCCCTGTCAACTAGGATTTGTTCTTGATAGTCTCAGCGCTTATTTGTTCAAGCTTCATCTCGAAGCCATTAACGATCCCAACATGTCAGCGAGTGACATCTTTGACTGATCGTGAACTTCCTACATGGCACTCACTTTGTTGTCGAAGGTTACTGGGAGTGATCCGAGAAACTTGCGAATCTGATCCTCATTGGATATAGTTCTCCCAAGTATGAGCATCTCATTTGTGAGTTTTATGAAGTGTGTACGCATCTCTGAAATGGAATCCTTATCCTCTTTCTTGAAGAGCTCCCATGTGTGAGGAAAAGTTTGATGCGTGTTTTCTTGATCCAGCCGTGTCTTCATACGTTACCTCAAGTGTCTTCCATGTCTTCTTTTCTGTTGAGGGATGAGATCTTAGAGTATTGTTCAGACAACAACGCACAATGGAGAAGCTTGATTGCTCGAGCATTGAACACCACTTCTTCTCACTTGATATTTGGTCAAGATATCTACAGATGTGATTGCCTCCAGCATCCTTGAAGACATAGTCACCAACACTGATCACCCTCCAGATTTTGGGATCTTCATATTTGATGTGGAACTCCATTTTGTTTTTTCCAGCAAGTGTAGTTTTTCCATTGAACAGTGGTGGTCGATTTGAAGCAACACCTTCCTCGAAAGCCAACATGCTAGCATATGCCATGGATCCTCTCCCAGGGTAGTTAACCCCTTATAAGAGTATGACTCTAATCCCAATTGTAGCTAGCATATAACCCAACATGTCTCTAATAGACCATTGATGTGTGTCACAACAGAGGAATGATAGAACAACAAGGGAAGTATGGAAGTGATGTAGAAGAGAGTCAAGTACTTCAAACTGGAATCTTCTATTCAATTGAGTATTACACCTCGCAATCACTCAATTTCCCTCCACCCAACCTATGAACTCGAGATAGTTTAGGACTTAGCCCCTAATCCCTTCTACCCTTGACTGAACCATTCAGTCACTATTTCTCAGTCGTCCCTAGTTGTCATTGTGTTCTCAACAATATGATTTACACACTCACACACTTACACTACAACTCTATCCAAGACTTGATACCAATCGCAGCTAGTGTCTACCCCAACACGTCTCGACAGGTCATTGACATGTGTCACAACAGAGAATGATTGAACAACATGAGAAGTATGAAAGTGAAGTAGAAGAGAGTCAAGTACTTCAAACTGGAATCTTCTATTCAATTGAGTATTACACCTCGTAATCACTCAATTCGCTCCTCCCAACCTACAGACTCGAGATAGTTTAGGACATAGCTCGAATGCCCTTCTACCCTTGACTGAACTGTTCAATCACAATCTCTCAGCAGTCCCATGACTACTCATCGACTGTCCCAACTACTCTTGTGTTCTCAACAATATGAGTTACACACTCACACGCTCACACTACTGCTCTATTCAAGACTCACTCACTCAAAGATTAAAACTAACAATTAACTCAGCTCTAACAATTAACTCTATGCTCTCTCTCTCTCTTCGTATTTCTTGGTTAGTTTACGAATGAGAGAGTTGACATCCTTATATGGAAAACTTCTTCACTCATTTTTGTGGATCTCAAAGATTCTTCTATAACTTTGAGTTCTACACTTGCCATTGGCCGGTCTTGCACATGTTCTTCATCTTGTTGGTTTCTCTCTAGTAGAACAAAAATAAGATTGTACTTTCTGCAAGTACAAAAGCAGCTTGTGTTTTTGTCCCCTTGTACTTCTGTGGCCTTCCGCATGCTCTCCAAGAAAAGACCTCAAAGTCAACTTTCTGGAAGCTTCCTAAGCAAGGCTGCAGCTCCCTTATTGGTCTTTACTATCAGTTGGTAAGTGACAAGATGAGTCTTTATAGAGCTTCCCCCCCTGAGCGATTGTGGACAAGTGCCCGACTATTGGGCACTGGTCTAACGGAAGAATCCACTTGAAACCAAGTGATTCTATTAGTCATTTATCCTGTAATACCTGAGACAAACATTAGTCCAACAAGGGCAATTTCTATGATCAAAATCGCAAGGTACTTGTTCTAACAGTGTACACTTACATTGTGATCCCTACCAAACAACCAAACAGGCCTTGTCAAAACTTTCCGCCAAATGCTTAGCATCATTCAAAATAATAGTTACATCAAGGCTAACTCCCCACACCCCGTTAACATCATTAACATAATTTATAATGGAAAGACAATCAGAAAAAAACTTAATACATGTAGCCTTCACCTCAATGTTAATTTAGACCAAACAAAAAGCACCAGCTTCAGAAACCATTGGACAACAAGACCTTGCATAACCCTTTACACAACAGCTTCAATCACCCCCGTCGCAGCTTCGTAAACAACACCAACTCCAAAAGTAACATCAGCTTCTACACTGCCATCCACCAAAACCATTATTACATCCTTCATCGATCTCATCAACATCATTTCCCCGGTCCTGTTGCAGCATTGAGGCACCCATATAGATTGAAGACACACCCCATTAAGGAAAGATTGAGCAAGCTCCAAGCCTCACGCTAGAGTTTGGACTCAACCGTGCTCCACTTGGCACTACGCATACCACACCTTCCACAAGATCAAGAAAACATCTGCAACAAGATAGACTCTTCTAGAAATAAACACCCAGTGCCCAATCCTTGACTTCCATGTTTGTAACCAGCCCAATTGGCCAAGCTAATGACTTTCCCATAACCTACCCACCCAACAGCAATGAAAGAAAATATGCACAAGACTCTCGATACCCCCACAAAAACCACATCTTGTATTGATCCACCGCACCCCATATCTATGAAATAAGATCCTCTTGCAAGAAGAAATCTCTGCAAAAACCTCTAGACGAATAGGTGAACTCTAGAAGAGAAGTCACACTTTTGAGTTATACCCATTGCCCGACCAATAAGGTTACCATGAGAACGAGAGGCAGACCCTTGCTTGTCCCTAGATCTTGCCAGATCATCAGGAGACAAAACAGAGAACTGACCTATTTTTGTGAAGCCCCAACCTCACTGTGAGAACACTCTCGTGGCTGCATTGCAAAGATGCGCTCAGTATCTTCCCTTAGTAACCAGCTTCTAACCATATCTTCCATCCACTCCCTTGTTCATGGATCAATTAATCAAGAAACCTATACCTGCTCCCTCATATGTTCTTATATATATTCAGTTAACCGACCCAATACAGGTACGATTCACTTCAGTTTTGGTTGGATACCGTGGCATTGGAATTTTCTAGGCGGCCCTAACTTTTGTAGTCACATTTGTAATACATATGCTCACAACCCTTATCCAATTGTCATGGAAACCCATGCTCCTAAGAACTCATATTAGAAAACTCCACTCAACCCTATCGAATGTTTTCGCCATATCAACCTTTAAAGAAAACTCCCTCTATTCCTCATGGTAGACAGACGCATAGAGTGCAATAATTCATGTGCAATGATAACAATATTAGGTATAAGATGCCCAGAGACAAAAGTAGCTTGCTCCACAAAGATAACATCGCTCATAAAGCTCTTAATCCTGTTAACCAAGACCTTTGAAACCACTCTGTAAATGGTTTGATACAAACAAAAATAAGGCAAAAATCTTTCATAGAAACCGCCCCTTTCTTTTTTGGAATTAAAATGATATGTGTATGACTAAGTATAGTACATTCAAATAAAGAGGTCGTGATAAGGGGAAACCATAATGATTTATGGGTTTTGGTAATGGTGATCCAGTTGGGGGGGACATCTTTATCGAGTTTAGTTCTCATAAGGTTATAGTGTCCCCTATATTTGTTACATCGATATTACATTATTTCAAGGTATGATTGATATAGTGTGGATGATATTCTTTTCTTAATCCAAATAAACTACTATATGGCATGTGTATACACCCATTAGTTTTAAATTAGTTTAAATATCTTTATATTTGGTTAAGATCGATACATCCCAGATTTTGACCACCAGGTCAATTCCCACACAAGAGATATTGTTGATTAGCTTAAAACAATGCCAACTTAGAGCATCAGGAACGACATTGTGCCGACTCGGTGTATGGATCCACTCAAAGTCAAGTTCACCCGAAAAATCTTCCCATCTCTCCTGCTTAGGGAACAACTTCTTCTGTGTGGTAAATAGATGTTAGTTACATCATCCGTGACAAAAAAAACTTAGTTCCGAGAAGGTAATGCCTCCAAATCATAAGGTAGAAAATTACCGTAAGCATCTCTTTCTCAAAATTAAGCCGAACAATGTTGTTCAGCTCCTCTTAACTTCCGACTCTTAAAGGCACACAAGTGACCCACTTGCACGAGGACACCAGCAATACCTCTGTTAGAGGCATCTGTGCGGACCTCGAAAGGTTTATTTAATTTGGGCAACTTAAGTACCGGTTCCGAGGAAATATTGTATACCAAACATACTTAATATCTTACAATTAGATGATGTTTTAGGTTGGTCATTTATTTCAAAATTTATGTTATTTTGGACTTTTATGCCGATCACTTTCTAGTTTACCGTATACTTTTTTTCCACTTACTCACACCTTCATAATTTTACTCTTATTCCCCACAAAAAATAACAGGTAATGTAGTACGTAAGTTTTCTTCCAAATTTACGAGTTTTGTTGGTAGGAATATCCTCTATTGTAGGCAAGTAGGGTATAGCTCTTTCAAATATTCCCTCCGTCCTGAATTGACCGTTATGTTTGCTTTATGACGTGTTTTTTCATGTTTTTTGGGTGAGAGGGTAACTTACTGCATATACAAGATGAGATACAAAAGTACTTAGAATCTTTACCGGGGACGGCAAAGACTTAGGTGTGGGAGGTTTGTTACGTCCAATTTTTGTAAGGACAAAGACAAGCAGCTTGACACCAGAATGTATTTGTACTCAACAATATAATGTAAGCCTTCGGGCCTTGTATCTTAATTAATAAAAGAAGTAGCCCTTTCGTACCTGCGTTGCGATGACTCGATCTCTCTCTGTTATACACCCTTTAAGCTAACTTGCAGGTGTGCAGGTAGCTGAGGGGCCCCTTGGGGATAGAGCTTTGGAACTACGGTGCGAGCTTCTATTACCCAGATGCCGAGAGCTGGCGACATCAACTCAGTATGTCCCTGGTTATTCTTACCCCGATGTGCGGGCGACACATCGTTAGAGCCTTTGTGGCTCGCACAGGGATGATTAGATTAGGGTGGAGATAAGTGTGTTGGTGTCCGCCCGACGCCCTCAACCGGCCCACACATCGTTAGAGCCTTTGTGGCTCGCACAGGATGAGTTAGATTAGGGTGGAGATAAGTGTGTTGGTGTCCACCCGACACCCTCACCCTCCGGTTGTCAGTGCTTGCATTGGCTGTGTGGGCTAACCTCGTTGTTACTCGAACACCGACATTATTTGTACTTGGGCTGCGCACTTGGGCAGGAGTTGCAAGTGGTGCGTAAATCCCCTCTGACCTTGACGCTTGAAGTTAAGGGATTTTGGATGGTCGGAGAACTTATCTGCTAAGGGTGGTATAAGTCCACTCTCATCCTTGTGGTGGTGAGTGGCCATCTGGCATGCTGGCTGTGTGCCACATTGTCGGGGCCCTCGGGTTAAATTACCCTAAGGCTTGTCAAGCTGTGTGCTTGGCGCCGCTAACGTGTGGATGCCTCTTGTTTGCATACATGTGTTCAATGTCTCTGTGTGCATGTGTGCTTGCTTGCTGCTTGAATGTTGCTTGGTGTTTTCCGCTGCGTGTCTTCCTGAGTTTTTTTCCAGGAATTTATACGTTACAATTTTGGTATATAAGATAAAATAATTTTATAAATTTAATTGTCTAATATATAGTTTATCATGTGAAGAATCATATGCAAAACTTAAAATTTTAAATTATTTTATCTTATATGTTAAATATTGAAGTCAAACGATATGTCTAAATAGTAAGCAGGACAGTCAATTCAGAACGGAGGTAGTATTTTTTCCCGAAGTTGTTTTGTTATATGTTTTTCTTATAGTACATTGAACTTTTTAGGGGCGGATCCGGAGTCCCAAACCCATAGTTTTCTGATAATAAAAATAATAATTTTGTTGAAGTATACTTTTAATAAAATAATATTAAGTAAAATATTGAAAGTTGATAATAATTTAATAGTAGAGACATGTATTTCTATATGTCAGGTTGTAAGTTCTATTGTCGACGTTTTTTAATGTTATGAAGCAAAGTTACTTCTTTGATCTTATGTTAAAGTCTAATCCCATAAACATATATGTTTAACTATCTAAAAAATGAGTCTATTTTATAAATACTATCTACTTATTTAAAATTTACATATTAAAATATATATTAATGCTGGAAAAAATTATGACTCCATATTTAATATCAAAAAAAATTTTGGATCCAAGACTTCTCGGTCCACCACTGCTTTTTATGCTCTTTCATTTTACTTTTTGAGAAATATTAGAGGATCTTTATCCATAATATATATCATAATTAGATATATTGATCGATACCCATGTGAGACAAGGGTAGTACACAGCGTGTTAATATGCACTCATAAGAAATATCTAAGATGGCCACATATCATGAAGGAAATATACAATAGAGTATATAGTTTTTCATAAGCACCCTTCCACAAAACAGTTTCAAACAAGAAAGTTCCTTCTACATGCACTAGCTACTAGGCAAACATGGGGTGATCTCATCAACCTTTGGCTCCAAATATTGAGTTCCAGTTAAGCAAATACAACATGAGAGTTGCCATTAAGATAGATCATAACATAATGGAATAGAATAGTGTCGTACCATCCTGCGGATGATGTTTGTTAAATTGTCAAACAACGTCAAAAAAAATCTCAACAAATGGTTGACTAACATATCCAATATTCCCACCATATATTAAACCTTTCTAATATCCCTAGGTTCCCTCATCAACTTTCTTCTGTTTCCGTCACCGCCTCATCTCCGTCCCCATCTCCGTCCTCACATAGACTCTTGTTCGAAGACAAGTACCCAAGGGCAGTGACTACATCACTCATTAACGGCCTTGTGCTCGCTTCTTCCTGCAGACACATAGCTGCAACCGCCAAAGCTTGGTACAAACTTTTCACAGGATAATTCCCCTCCAACAACGGATCCGCCATAAGAGTAAATTTACTCTTATCCTTGAACAATGGTTGTGCCCAAACCACAAGGTTTTGCTCTTCACTAGGTCTAGAGTTATCAATAACTCTCCTTCCAGTAATCATCTCCAAGAACACTACCCCAAAACTATAAACATCTGACTTGGTTGTAAGTTGACCTGTCAAAGCATACTCAGGGGCACAATATCCATATGTACCCATCACTCTCGTCGAAACATGGGTTTGATCCCCAGTAGGACCCAGTTTTGCGAGACCAAAGTCTGATAACTTCGGATTAAACCTCTCATCAAGCAATATGTTTGACGCCTTGAAGTCCCTGTAGATCACGGGAGGGTCAGCCGTCTCGTGGAGGTACTCGAGTCCTTCGCGGCGCCCTCCGCAATCTTCATTCTCGTCTCCCAGTCTAGTGGTTTTTGGTGCTCTGTGGGTTCTAGGTCGAGGAGATGATCCTCTAATGAGCCGCTAGGCATGAACTCGTAGACAAGGATTCGCTGGTCACCTTCGCAACAATAGCCGATGAGCTTGACAAGTTGGTCATGCTGGAGGAGGCTGAGCATTAAGACTTCTACCAGAAATTCTCTGTTGCCTTGGAACCCATTTCTGTCTAGCTGTTTCACTGCTACTGTTTGTTTAATGCACTCCAGGAATCCTTTGTAGACACGTCCGAATCCACCTTCACCTAATAGATTTTCAGGGTCGAAGTTCTTGGTTGCAGCACATATCTCTTTGAATGTGAATACCTTGGTCTTTATGCTTCCTTTTTCGTATTTAGCGAACTCTTCCTTGATGTATCTCTGTCTGCTACCCTCTTTTTTTCCAAACGCATAAACAAAAATGTTTGTTAATAAAACCAAACATACACATATTGCTCTCATTATGCGTAGGTGAGAAGATAATAGAAGAAATTTATCAGAGAAACATCACACAACCAAAAGAAAAATGTAGTTTCATAATTCGTACCAGATTTGAAAGAAATGTTAGCAAAGGATGTCTTAGATCTGACATGAAGATAATCTTTGATACTATTCCTCAATGACTTCCTGGGCTTGCAACCCATCACACTGTTGGTGTCATTCTTTTGAATATTCTTGTTTCCGTTGCTCGTGTGGTGGTGATGGTGTTTGTTGGAGTGGACGGTGTGTTCATCAATTTTGGGAAAACAACCTTTAAGGCAACTCATGGTTATATCCACTTAATCAGTCACGCAACGTCTCCCCTTTTCCTATTATCAATCAATAAATGATAGAGAAAGGGAAAAGGGGGGACGATGTGAGATCTGAACAGGGGAGATCGCCTCCCCCTTTCCTAGTACAATTCAATTGTAGTTGGAAATTGCAAAGTGGAAAAAAGAAGGGAGAAAAAACATACCAAGATGAATTGACGGAGAATGAGCATAATATTAAGGGATTCATCATTACAGAATTGGAAATTGCAGAATCCCAAATTAAGAAAAAAAATAAATAGAAATTTTCTTTCTTAAGTCTTTGTATTTCCCTTTACCCTTCAATTCTTGGAAAATAACTTAACAATAGGCTTTTTTAATGCATTTATCCATTCTCCTTGTCTTTCGATGTTGTAAATTGTAATATTCTTGCTCCATCCATACAGTTGGCACAATACCATTTGCTCAAGTGATTGAATGCCTAATAATATACTTCTAAATGCAGCTTTTATTCATATTCCATTTCGTAACCTGCTTATATTTTTATGGATGTCAATTTTGAGGTTCAAAAGTCTGTTCAAAGTATAAATATATATGAAGTTGTGACTTGTTCAGTAACGGACACATTTAGAAGTACTGAAATCGTGACATGATTGTAAGTAAGTTGACTCTTGAGCATATTTAGGTAGGAGGGAGAATGCAAAAACTCAATAGACAACAAAAACAACTAGAAATGAACCACCAATTTTATGCCATATTCTTTTACTATTAATTAGTTTACTGTTTAATATGTTATATATAGTAAAAATTTCACTAATAAATTATCATATTTCCTTTTTAATTTATTACTTGTAATGTTTTATACAAATTATTAACTAAAAATGACTCTGTGCAAAGGCTCCAATTCACACCCTAAGAGCCAGCACTCAATGTAAGATTTACCCAAACTTCATGTCATGTTATAACCTTATAAACTCAACTGTAGCAAAGTCTCATTGTGTAGGATTACAGTACCCCCCATATGGGTTGATCACAATAACCAAATCTCACTTGTAGACCTAAATTAAGAAATTGAGCTTAAATAGACCAGTTTCTAGCCCCATAAAAACTTGGAAATACAGGTTGTTGTAGTGTTACTTATAGAGAGATTACAAATTGGCATCATAATTGACACCATGGCAGGTGGACTTGTAGCATTCTAATATTTGTTTTGGTTGTTATTAGGTTAGACTTATAGACCTATGTGATCTGTTTTTATCTTATTAGTTGTCATTCTAAACTCATACTCAATACTTAAGGGGGGATCCTTAGGATTGAGGATATTGTTTCTCTTGTTTCCAGGTGCATATGATTCCTTATAGTTTCAAATGGAATTATGAAAAAGTATCATGATTTTATAAAGAAATATGGTAACTATAACAACAACGTCTTGCCTTTAGATTCAAGTAAGGACAACAAAATAAAAGGGCAACCTTTTGGTCCCATAAAGGCTTGGAGCTAACTCATGACGGGAACTAAAGAGTTAAGACGAAATGGGACACAACCGAAACACAAGAAAAAGAAAATCCCACTTCTATTAAACTTGTAACAAAACCTTACATAATTCTACATCTCACCTCATGCACACTAGTCAAACAATGCAACTCTATCAACACACTAGGAATTTACTCATCTCTTTGCCAATATGTTGAGGGGACTAACGAATTTTCTTAGAAGACAACATGGGCTCAGTAAAAAGAACTGGTTCTAGAATGAAGTAAAACAACACCCACAACACATGAAAACAATTGTGCTCGATTCTTGCTCTTGAACAGTTATATATATGGACCCTATTTTATGCGAAGACAGTAATCCAGAGAACTGTATATTCTTCTGACCTTGTAAACTAAAGTTGACCGACAGAACAAAACAACGTCATTTCATCACGCTCAAGCGACGTTTATCAAAAACGATATCCGGTCAGCTAACATTTTCTCTTTATGTATGACATACATCAATATCAGCTATTGATTCTAAGGTTGAGTCATACTCCAAATATAAAGTGATGTGCCTCCTAGTCCTTCGTTACAGTTTACCATATGCTTGAAAAGTCTAAAGCATTCATGAGCTTACAGTCGTTTAGAAGCGTTGCATAAAGTCATGACAACTAGATTGCTAAGCAACTCTCCACGCCACAAGGGCATATGGAGGCAACACAAGAGGAGCTTGCCTACCATTACCCATCAACAGAGACAATGTACCCTATCATTAGTAATATCTGATAACCCGCTCGTACCCTCCCAGATCCTTGAAATTATCAGAAGGGGTCACTCTACAAGTGTTGAATTTAGCTAATGTGATCCAGAGTGATGAAGAAAATTCATGAACTTCTTTATTGCTCGTAGTGAAGTATCAATGAGGGAAGTAGCTAGTTACATTTTCTATCAGAGAGAGAAGCTCTGTAATGTAGCTACGCATTGCTAAAATAGAAAGGAGAGAAGACGTTTTTATACTAGATACTTGGGACAGAAAAAGAACAGCTGGCAAGAGAACAGAAAAACAACATGTATAAATTCTAACAACAGGCGCATCATTTGCAGAATCTTAAAACAGATCTAGAACGTCTTACCAACCATGGAGTAGAATCGTCTGGCCGTTACATTGAAAACTTACCCTTCTCTAGACATGAAGGCAATGGGTGCAAATACATACCTTGTATCACCGGGTCTCTCCCGGAAGGAATGGAGCTATTTCTTCCAACATGTCCTTGTATCTCGTGATTTTGCAAATCGATTGAATTCAAAACCAACATGATCATATATGATACGATGTAAATATAGATTTGGTCAATTCATCAGCTCCCCCCCCCCCCCCCCCCTTAAATAGCTTCCTAGAATTTTTTAATATACAAAAACAGTTACTCACTGCAATAGTAAATGACATTGTTTAGTAAAACCCCAAAACTGAAATACCTTACATGTCCATCATGACAATGTTCAGTACACTTACATGAGGTGTCACTTGCTTTCATGTTTTGCCACTCCAGACAAGACATACCCAATGCAGTTGACTAAATTACAAACAAAGCTGCTCAAAACAGCATAAACATGGGTGGAAAAATCATTCTAGAAGCTAACCCTTTCACTTTTTACTCAAATGAGGCGGTATAAGACTAGGAATATACATCTAGACCAAACTCTCAGCGAAAAAATGACTTTCAATGTGATCACGAGATATCCCTCAGAACAAGTTTTCATCAGATAGCATCAGTCCACTACTTTAATTTTATAAACATAGTTCATCACAGGGACACTTACATGTTCAACAGGATAAAAGCGCTAGACAGAACAAAAATGAATAATAAAAAACAGGAGAAAATGAGGAAAATACTTAAATAAATGGATAAAACACCAAATGTGTCTCCAATGTTGAGAGTCACAATACAGAGCTACTAGCAAGGTTTACAATTATAACTTTTATTTTTCAAAATGTTTACCATATCAAAAATATTAATAAGAAAAGGGGCATTGATGAATAGGCTTATACAGTGAGCACTGGGTACAAAAACCTTTAGAAGCTCGCATACATTCGGGGATTCTCCAGAAAGCACTTCAGCATCAATACCAGAACGGAGAAGTCGTCCAAACGCAATCAAAGCGTTCATTACAGTGGAAGACAGAAACTAGCATCCTTATCAAAAACAACTCCTCGTAGGTGAGAAATCGGACGAGATTGAATCGCAAGTAACTAGAAGAAAATGAAAAAACAAGCAAAAAAAAGAGAAAGTTTTAAATAGCAGATTCTGGAAACAAAAGTTACGAAACGGTGAGACGCCAAAATCTACCGGAAAACCGATCAAAGTTCTTGAGCTTCCTCGCCTCTGCCTAGCTAACGGCGTGCATGGCCAAGGAGACAGTATATAAAGAGCATTGACCCAAACCCTAACCAGCAAGCAGAACTCCCGTGAGTTTGTTTCAATCTAACCCGACCCGATGAAACTGTGGAAGTTTCCTAGGCATCCAGGGCATCCACCCGAGTGGATTCCACCCATAATTTAAAAAAAAAAAAAGAAAATGATGAGGTAGAGGAATGAGGATGTGAATGATTCTTAACTAAGACACCTTCTTTTTAGAGAACCTTGTTGGTGGGTGGAATCCAGTTTTGTTATCGTGGATATTTTAGTTTGTTGTCGTTCTTCTGCATAGCTGAACCTTTGAAGTTTCTTGCTAATTAACAAAAAGTACACAATACTATCAAAGTTATAGATAATTATAATATAAAAAAACATAAATTTCCATAATTATAAAACTAATAATTAAAATATTTATAAAGTACACTAGAAATAGAATATAAGTTTTAAAACTCATAAAAGTAGTTAAACAATTTGAAAATTAGTTGTTTGAAGAAAACATATATTGGCAAAAATAAGATTTAAATTTTAAAAATATACAAACAATTAAATTGTTAAAAAAAAGTTTTCAATTGTAACCAAAGTGATTTAATTTTCTACTTTTTTTTTTACTTTCACTAACTTTTCATCCTTCTTACACTAAAAGCTAATAAATTAACAAATTGACTGTAAGTTTTCATTGTATTCTATTTAAACATATTACATAAACAATAAGTAAAAAGTGAAAAATTAGTTTATTAAAGAAATAGATTAATGCATTATATGGTGAATCGAATTTTTTTAATAAAGGTTATATACAAACAATTACCTCATGTTATATTGTAAGCATTTTGATGGAAAAGAAAAACGATGAATAGTTGGGTAAGATTATATACAATTACCCGTAGGTGATTCTAGTAGATAGGTTGATAAACAGGTGAAAACATTTCTTGTATATTTCAATAAATTATATACACTGGTACAGGCGGGTTCATAAGCGACGGTTCGAAACCTTCATAAACGACGTTCCGAGCCGTGGCTTACGCCGCTGTCGTTTTTGCTATTTTGATGTTTTACGACGGTTGAAAACCGTCTTTTAAGGGCTCTATTGTGGGCGGGATTTAGTTAGTATAAATGACGGTTGTATTGGTTAACCGTCGTTTAAATATACTTTTCGACGCGCCTAAAACAGTTGTAAACGACGGTTCTCGTTTAGAACCGTCGCTTATTAGGTACTTTATAATACGGTTCTTGTTGAACCGTTATTTTTCCTTTTTCCCTCGCACGCTTATTAGGTACTTTATAATACGGTTCTTGTTGAACCGTCACTTAAAGTATATTTTTTTCCAGTTTTTCCCTATTTCCATATTACATATACACATCCAAAAAACCAGAAAACCTGTACAACAACAATCCCAATAAATCACACACTACATAGATACCTCTGCTGTAACTCAACTTTTTTTTATAGTTAACAAAAGTACCACCAGTACATGCTTCAAGTATAGCATTCAAAAACAAAACACTGATGAACGATCGATTACCACATCTGAAAATTAAACTACCAATTTCCACGTCCAACCATAACATTCATTCGACCAACATAACAAAGCTAAACGGAGATATCCATGTTTTTAGCAGAATCAATCACTTTACTCGTCATCCTAGCTTCATGCGTAACCTAGCAAGCTTGTTGGTGACAACAATGTCAAGCTGTGCAGCTCGCTCAACAATCTCCTTTCTCTTCCTGGTTGACACATTGTGTGCAATCTCAGCAAAATGCCCTGCACCCCATTTCCATATCAATCAATTTTTTTTCTACAGAACAAGTAACAACCAATGAAACCCATAACTACAAAAATCATACCAAATTCAGAATTGTCAAATTCAGAGTAAATCATATAAATACATGTAACTCACCAACTTAAGTAGTAGTCCTGACAGCTGCTTCACTAGTTTGTCCTTGTTCTGGATCCTTGAAACACTTTAGGATGAACAAAGATGTTTGCTCTCTGATTAATTGCAAATCTTTAGTCGAATAAGTTTTGCCCGCGTTCTTAAAATATGCACGAACCTGTAAGAACAAGCATAACACACCATATTGAATATTTAGATAGTTAAATCGGACGTGTAATTAAGATGCAGCAGCCAACTGTTAGATGCACAAGAGAAGAGGCTGAAGCCAACACAGTACACATGCAAGAGAGGGGGAGATTGAGCTATTAACATACTACACTAGCGACCGAACTCAACAATAAAACTGTGAGAAATATTAGATTAACTACAGCTTGGATTGGATAAATTCCCCGAAAACACCAGCAATGTGTATATATATATAGACATTTATACACGTTTTAAACATAATGGTGAACCATAAATATATATAGAAAACATATTTGAAAGTATTAATACCTCATCATCCTTTGTCAGCTCCTCTATATGCATACAAATTTCATACATGTATCGTAGTACAAAAAAACCGCAACTCCTCGAATCATTTTGCCTTGGACACTGTGACAAGTTTAAAAGAAAAAAAACAAAGTAGTAGCTTTGTAAGTATATGTAATCAACTTATTGTAGAAAAATATATATATGTTTCAGTAGTATGTACCTCAAGATGGACGACCGAAAATCGATTGAACTGTTCAAGGACTGTGTTCGTATGAGCGCTATTACACACAAAAACAATTCATTAATCTGTGTGCTTCTTCAAATAGAAAGTTATTTTGAAACAATTACTTACAGATATTAACGAATAACACTTACGTTTTGATCAACTCATCCACGTGGAGCTCACGATACATTCTTAACGGGTCAAGCACAAGCAATTGAGAGGTATCCACAGAGAGCATAAGTAGTAGCCAATGGTTACTACAATTGTAATATTTATAAGAAGTGAAATTAGTAATAGAATTCTTACTCACAAATTAACCACAACGAAAGAAATTCAATGGGAAGAGAAGTACTACTCACATCTGATGGAAGGGCATCATGAGGTATTTACTACCTTTATCAACAGCCTTCTTTATGCAGTGTGTGACATAGTGCTGGAATGTGGTGGGGTCTCTATTAACCACATCAAGTGATAAGGACTCAGGGCATAAGAATGTCAGCTTGCCACCCAATTTTTTATAACGCAATTTAGCCATCAGATACCTTTAAAAAAATTAAGCAACGGAGAGAAATCAGGGAAATCGTCAAAATATTTATTTTTAATTGATTTAAAGATATTTTGAGATGTGAGAAACAAACACTTACATGCAATATACTTGGATGATAGATATATTCAACATATCTCTGCACAGCATCTCCTTGATGTCCACAAAGTCTATCAATGTCGTTCGTTGCTCATCGTATTGGAAAACCCATGGAGCCAAACGCATTGTCACGCTCGTTGCATGCTTACCCTTTTCCAATAGCATCTCATACAACATTTTCTCATACTTCCCCAAATTCTTGATCACTGAGGGAGGGCAAATAAACTTCTTCCGCATATCATCAGTTATCTCTCCCATAGTTTTCTTTCCCGTGGATGTCTGGTTGATTTCAGCCACTTGCGTATTCTCTTGGGCAACAACCAGTGATTGGTTGACCTGGACATCACGATTTTCTAGAAGTCTACCCATTTCATCAGGAACCTACCATAACATAACAAACAAAAAAAAAACAAGTTGAAACAACGTAAATTTAAATGTTGAACAACACATAAAATATTTATACATACCTCATCAGTGATAACAATAAAACCGGCAGGCCATGGTATAATAGCACCTTTTCCATCGGAAAGTGTGACTTTACCATCAATATCCATGGGAAGAAAAGCGGTGTCAAATCCGTCAATGATATACCGCAGAATCACTCGAGCATAGAATGGCGGAAGCCGCTTGAAATTAATCAAAGATGTTGGTCCCGATTGTAGCACAATACCGTATGCAGCATCCACAGGATATCCATCAAGTGTGATTTGCAAACGACATGTTTTTGTTCCTTTAACAATTAAAACCACAAACAAATGTGTATAATTTGATTAAATAGTCAAAAATTGCAATGACAAAAAATATTCAAAAATACTGCAAACCTTGAGACTGGCAAACGGATACGGATCAAGAGAGACATTACAACTTGATGAAGAAGACGGACGGCCGGTAAGTTCAGATTGTATATTTCGTTCCTCCATAACCTTACTCACAGCCTCGGTCACTTTCCGCGCTACAAGTGTGTCAACGTCATGCTCCGTCAAAACTTTTGAGGTAGACTTTTGAAATACATACTTTTGACGCACTTGTCCCCCGAAACCTCTAACCCTTCCAGGATGATCCTTTGCTCCAAGAACTTGATTAAGAATATCTTGTTGACTTGGTGGAGCAAAGACAGCTTGCTCATCTCGTTGGGAGGCTTCCGTCTATTCCATTCAAAGGATAATCAATTAGTTAAATAATTTAAAAACCAGAATTTTCATCTAAAAATGGTATTATTTAAAATTTTATACTTACAATCTTAGCAGCCAACTCTGCTGTCTCTGGTCGAGGGTGTTCTATCTGCCCATCTTTATTTACCTTCGAGTGTCCCAACACATAAAGCTGAACTCGGTTTGCTTCATCGACATTCTCAATGGGAGTTACAGTGCCATCGTCATTCTTTTTTGTGAGCAAACCAGCAGCTTTCCATTTGGGAATACTACCAACGTATCCCTTTCGACCCATATACTCCTGATGAATTTTTCTCTTTCGGTTTTCCCTTGCTTTTTCTTGGATTTTCTGTTAATACAAAACAATACAAAAAATTCATAAACGATATAAGATGTTATAAACTAAAATTAGACAATGAATCAACGTAAATTATATACCTTGAACTGTTCAGATGTGTGGTACACATAAAACTCTTTCCATTCTTCTTCGGTGATCATGCCATCATAAAATACCCATGGTGGCACGTCACGTGTTTTGTTGATCCAGTGGGCCACCAAGTAGGATCTGAATTGTCTACTCCGTGTAGCTATTAGTGAAAGAACAGTGTCTCGTGCTTCATTTGGTATTTTGTACCGTTGTTGTACATGTTTCCACATGGACTCTTTCACTTGATCATCTTCATCTTTCCAAAATTTATTAATGCAGCAACGAGACTTCGCAAGATTTCCTAACATACTGGCGAACTCTGCTTTACAGTCTCCCCAGCTTCTGAAATACTTGTCCCAAATTAAATCAATATCAGCATCTTTCTTCAACCGCAACCCTCTGCTAGGTCCCCTACCCTTTCGTTTTATTGTCGTTGTCGTCCCCTTTGCCGTCTCCTGTGGCTGCTCCTGTGGCTGCTCCTGTGGCTGCTCCTGTGGCTGCTCATGTGGCTGGTCCATCATATCATCATCACAAAGTAAATCTAACTCATCCAGATCGATATCCATTATTATGAATCCTGCAATATAAATAGAAATTATATTGTAACTAACAAAAACTGAAAGTAAGAAATTATAAATATGGACATATATATATATATATATATATATATATATATATATATATATATATGTGACATATTATCAATATATTTTATCATAATCTTACATTAATCAACCCACATTCCTTCACCATGATCCGACCGCACAAAATTTGTAATATGATCTGCCTCCGTTGGTAGTTGGATAGAAAGATTTAGGTATGATTAAAATAACTAGAGTTAATCCAAGGGTTCAAGCAGAAGAGAAATTCACAAACATAATAAATATTTAAAACCTACTGAAACAGTTCAGTAATGCAGCGACATCAATATATTCAGATGTGGAGAATCAATCAGCAGCTTTAGATGTGTTGAGTTTCTACATTCATGGGTAAAAGCTGCCCCACTACTCCTCTGAAACGCAACCAGAAGTAAGGTCGAGAACTTATGGGCCAGATAGATCTACACTGTGCCAATCAGCTTCAAGAAAAAAAGAAGAAACTCAAGGTAGTAAACTAACCAACTGCTATGTCTACTAACTGCCTAGTTATGATATAGATGTAGTGTTAAGTTAATAATGAGTTTAAGGCAAAGATAAACCCATTTACTAACCCAGTTTACTCGTGAGTCTGTTGCAGAAAAAAAAACAGAAGGGACAGTGTGCAGAAATCTAAAACAAACTCTGTAACTCTTGCTTCTGTAAAACTAAGTTCCAGAGGAGTTATAAAGATTCTATTGGTATAATTATGCACCTAACACATTATTAATACACCTAACTAGGCTATAAACACTTGGGAGAATTAAACGAACTCAACCTGATGCATTAACCGTGGAATAAGAAGAAGGAGTAGGCAGGTGCTAGTTCAGGAGTGTTTAATAATAAATGAAAAACCCATCTGATGCACTAAGAGTGGAGGAGTAAACTGAAAGTATAAGTTAGCAATATGTGGGAGTGTTTAATAATATGAAAAACCCATCTGATGCACTAAGAGTGGAGGAGTAAACTGAATTATGTTTCAGTTTTCTCTGTATTACCGGTTCTGTATTGGGAGATTTCAGAGGAGTTAACAGTGCTATGTTGGGATTGTTTTAGGTTAAAACTTCACCAAAACACACAACTAAGAAACTAAAACGGTTGGGAGTAGTTGGAAGTCAGATTAAAAAAACAAGAAGAGAAATAGATGAAAGGATACCAGTTGGTGTTTCAGTTTTTCAGTTTTTCAGATTCTGTGTAAATCACTTTCTAAAGATTAGTCCCTGTTGCCTTGGTTTATTTCAAAGTCAAAACTGTATGAAAAAAAAACATAACTAAGTAACATAAAAAATTGGGAAAACAAGGAATTAGATTAGAGAGCAGAAAAAAAAACAACAGGAGATAACATACCAACTTCAGATTTTTGTTTCTTTCTAGTTATGTCCGGTTTTAGTATTAGGACATTTCAGTAACTTAAATAATGTCGTGGTGGGTTTGTTTTGAAGTTAAAACCTTGGGTAAACACCTAACTAATTGGGTAAGCAAGTTGAGGGAAAACTTAAAGTCCATCTGTAAACAAGAAAAGAGAGTAGGTGATGAAGCAGTTCCATGTTTCAAGTTTTCATTTATTTCTGTTTCTGTAGAACTGACTACAAGCAAGAGTCAAGCATAAATGCACAGCTTCTGTTTCAGATTTCTTTCTATAACCATTGCATCTGTATAACTTAAATACAAGTGGTATAAGAGTGTTATGTTTGCTTGCGAATGAACCCAAGGCTTAGATACTACACCTAATTAAATGCAGATTACAGTTTCTGTAAAATGAGTTTTCAGAAGTGTTAACAGCTTTGTTTTAAGTTGTTTTTAAGTTCAAAAGTTTCCTAATACACTTAGTTAATTGGGCAACAAGTTTGAAAGGAATTGGAGACTGATTAATAACCTAAAATAAAGTTTGAAAGGAGCTGTACAGAATCATTTTGCACTTTTCTGCAGTTACTTGTTTCTGTATAATGAACTTTTAGAGAGTTTAACAAAGTTGTTTTAAGTTGGTTTTAGCTTAAAACCTCCCTAATACATTTATCTAGTTGGATGAGATTTTGTGTTTGATTGGATTGGAAGTAGATTAATGAACTAAAAGAAAGCTAAAGACGAGATATACAAACTGTGCTAGTATAGTCTACTAGTATACTCAGGAAACCACTAATGTATAGGAACTTGAGCTGATCTACTATGTGAGATTGAACTTGGTGGGACTCGTACATGCTTCTCCACATCATCATCAAGCTATAGTAAAAACATGGACAACAAATTGTGATCTTGTGAAACCGAAGGCAAGTGATCCTCTGCTAACATTTTGATCATTTGAGTTCATAGTGTCACCAAGTTTGTCAGTAACCATTTAATTACCAAGTTCCCTGATGACCATCTGATTGATTTCATAATTAGATCAAAAAGCTGTAACGTTTTTCCTTTTTACTAGTATATGTAGAAATGATGACAAGTTTCAAGAGCAAAAAAAATGTACAAGGCACTTTTCCTTGCTTTTTCTTTACATGCACCAAAATAAGAAATTTCATGCGCACAGAAGTGAGAGCTAAAGCCAAAGGAAAGCAAAAATGCATCCACAGCCAGCCTTACACATCATTCATATGTGTGTGTACTATTGTATCGGATTCTTCCCCATAAGCAATCAACAAGCTGACAAAAACAAAGCATGCAGAGCATATACTCCAAACAAGGCTAACCACAACAAGTCACGTGAAGGTCAACTGAATTCATTTGCTCCTACACACCCCCACCACCCAGAAATGCTTAACCCATGTGCAACCACGACCGAAAAAGGAAAATCATGCAGAAACGATACCCATCTACTACTCAAGAGTGATATAAATATTTATTGATCAACAACCAGATAAATAGCTACTTGGTTTCCTAAGAATGGCGGATTATAAGAAAAAAAAGATGAGAAATTGATAATTGGTACCATGAAAGAGGGTGCAATTAGTAAACGATGCAATTAATTAATAGAAACACTAATGTATAGTCTACTAGTATACTCAGGAAGATCGATCACTCACACACACAGTTTTTGAAACTATTCTTCTGCCCAGAAGATGGTGAAAGAGAGTTGCGGCACCAACAGTAAGGAGGAAGTAGAAGATGGTGAAAGAGAGTTGCGTGATGCTTAACAAATTTGCCTTACAGTACATTTAGGTTGGAGTACAGAGGTCTTGGATTAGTTTTCTTTTGGCAGGGGCGGTAATGGGATTAGGTAGAAATAGTGTTCGTGGACAGGTGGGTTAATTTCTTTCTTTAATATCTTATGTTAAGCATTTTAAATCTATGCTTTATGTGCCACGAACCTACTTTTCACTATATGGTATATCTGGTGTTTCTTAGCTGGTTGACTTATTGTACAGAAAAGCTACTTCAAAGTACTGGGAAAATAATCGCCAGTAGTTAATTAACAATCCTTGAGAAAAACAGGGTACACATGCAATTGCTCACAATTGTCTCAAACAAACATCACATACGAAAAATCGCTAACAATCATACAGAAATACAGGAGCATTGACACAAAATTGAAGAGGGAAGATAGAAATCGATTAATGCACACAATCAGAGCCGCCCGATAATCAATATAAATAAACAGAACAGCGCCGATCAATGTAATTGGTTCTCCCAACTTATCACATCTTTGCTAAATTCACAATGTACAGAAGAATGGCTTAATTGGTGGTGAGGAGGAGAAGCTTAGTTGAGATTATTACCGATTCTAGCGCGATTAGAGAAGAAACGGGGCACATCTGCTGGTGGAGACGGCGAGCAGAAGCGCGCTAGCTAGCGTTCGCAGTGGCGGCCGGAAGATAGAGGGACAGCGAGCAGACAGGATGCGGTGGTGGATGGGCAGCGATTGGTGGCGACAATGGCAGAAGAGGGACGGCGCGAGAGAGATGGTGATCGATAGGGAAGACAGAAGCTACAACATGCAGGCGCGCGCGATCGGAGGAAGAAGAAATAAAATATGGCGGGGTAGAATAAAAATATATTAGGGTTGTAAGAGGCGGTTCCGGAATAATCGTCGTTTTAAGAACCGTAGGTCAACGATGTCAACAGATAAAAACGACGGTTTACATTTCACCGTCGTTTAAGAACAAAGACGGCGCGAATGCTAAGAAACAAAAACGATGGTTCATTGTGGCCCGTCTTTTATCTTGTAAACCGTCTGTTTATAATATGACTTTAAACGACGGATTCTACGAACCGTCTTTTAAAATGAGTAACACTCACCCGCGCGCGCGACCTCAACGTTTTAGAGACGGTTTTTTTAAAACCCGTCGTTTATAGACCGTATCTTTTAATCATTTTTCTACTAGTGATAATACATTAAGAATATAATCATATATTTATATATTTTTGACGATTGTGGTTGTGATTTTGTAAGTTTCTATTGGTTTGAAAGTAATCAATAAAATGCAAGGAATGTAGTTGTAGCTTTGTAAAAATTGTAAGATCGAACTATAAGTGGGTGATGAATCGGGTAATAAACAATGATGAATTTGGTGATGGATGACAAAATCATCACTGATTCACCCTCACTCATTTTCAGCCATTTATTTGGATCGATGAACCGGGTGTCACAGGCACCCAATGGATATTGTCATTGAAAGAAAAAAAAATTACAATAGTGAGAGCAAGAAGGAAAACGAGAACAAACACAGGAGGAAGATTATAAGCTTCTTCAACCATAAACCCTTTATCCCTCCCATGACTATTTATAACTATTTTCTTCTTGATTTTTCTTCGATGAAGGAGTAGCTTTCTTGTACCCCGAGGATGAGGATTTTTCCCCAAAACCCTTCAACACTCTTGGTTAGTTGTGTAAACTCACCAGAAGATTAATTTATTTCTGTCGTGCTTAATAAATGTTGGTGCATATCAATTTTGAGATGGAGTATATGGGTACCGATTAGTTTTGCATTTCTTGTGGGCATCTATCAATGTGTGATTTTGAGATAAAAACCTAAAAGATAAGGATTGAAGAAATGGAGTTTTGAGAACATGGATTGTAGGTGTGATCTAATGTGTAAACTATATGCGTAATGCTATCTATTAGGTAGGTTTTAAGAAGATCCACCAAGTTCCAACTCATTTGGTTAGAATCAATATGACCATAATTTGGTATTAATTATTTTTGTATTTTTGTTGTTACCTTTATGATTAAGAACCAACATATGAGTATTTAGGGGCGTAGGGTGAGATTTCATCTAGGGGTTAAAATGTTTGTTATACTAGCTCCAACCAGAATACCCTGATTTACATTATTTGCACTTATTGTATAATTCCGCATGTTGTTGAACTAGAGATAGGTTAGATAATCTTAAAAGTATTTGATAAACGACAACCCGCTTTCTCCTTTGAAAGTTATACTACAATCATATATAGATTATATCTATCAAATCTTCACAAAGATCCATGAATATTGTGTTGTGTTTGTGCTCATCATCATCAAAACAAAGTAGAAGCCAAAAGATCCCTAATATAAAGAATTATAGGCCTTGTGGATATCCACGTTGAAACTACTAGTCAAGACATATATGTCTCATTTGATAGCTTTTCATTATATTTAGCATAGTAGTACTTTATAAGAGAGGCTTTTAACATCCATAATGTTGGGGAGGATGCGACTCATAAAGGACGTAATGAATTGGATATGATATTCTTCAACATATTACAACAAAAAAATAAGTCTATGATATTTTAATGCAAGATGATTTACAACCTTGGGTATATTAGTAGTAAAAGTATGATCGTTTTGCTTATAGATTTCCTCTTGTCAAAAATTCTTCATCATTTTCCTGATGTCCTTCCTGATAATGTGCCATGAAGATTCAAAAAATATGAAGTTGTAACCATCTGGTCCAGAGGCTTTACAGTTCTTAATGTAGCATAAAGCATACCAACTTTCATTGTCAATAATATAATAATGAAGAAAGCATTAATATCTTGATGGACATTATTACCCTCCAAGAAAACATCCTTATCATCAAAGATTATATTACTCTAAGTGGTACCTAATAGCTTATTGTGGAAGCAAATAATGTGAGGAAAAACATTGGCATTGGAGGTAAGTCTCTTATCTTCTCCAATAGTGGTATGTGAAGATTTTCTTATATCAATATAAACATGTGATAGTCCTCACTAGAATAATGATAGATTGGAGTGGTTGGGAGCGAAGGGGTCGAGAGCGAAGTCATCGGGAGCGTAGTCGTCGGAAGCGTAGTGTTCGAGTGAGCAGTCGCCGGAATCACATTCGTCGGGAGCATAGTGTTCGAGAGAGGGGGGGAGCCGGTGTAGATGGGTGATAAGTGGTGAAATAGTGATATCTCAAGGTCTTTATTCACCGTCATTTTATTTGGTGCATGACTTATTTCACCACTTTATGGAGTACTTTTGTGATTATTAGTGATCTTATACTTTTGACATATTCGAATAGGTAAATACTCATGTGAGTACATTTTGAAAACTTAATTTGAGGATGCATCAATGTTAGAGCACTTCGGGAAGGATGCCAAGCCAACGGGAAGCATCGGAAGAATTCTAACACAAAAAAAAAGAACTTTCTGGTCTCGACCGCCCCTGGGAGGGTCGGTCCGACCTTGTCCAAACCTTCCGCAGCACACTGGAGTCAATCGACCTTAGGACCGACCTTGACAAGGTTGGCCGAGCTTAAAAATGTCATGTGCCTCCCTCACTAGAGAGTCTGACCGACCCACGAGACCGACCTTGACAAGGTCGGTCGGACGGAAAATCTACCCAGATTGATGTTTTAAAATACTGGATTTTGGGCTTCCTTCCTCATTCTTCACCACCCACGATACCAGCTAAAAAACAGAGAGAGAGACGAAAATAAAGGGAGAAAAGAAGAGGATAAAAGAAGAGAAGAAGAGGAGGAAGAAGATATTGAAGATTCTACCTCCATTGAAGTTTGGAAGCTCATCTAATGGTTATTTCTCCCTCTTTCCTTCTCTTTCATCTCTTAATGGCTGAGTAGACTTATTTTATCCTAGGATGGGGCTTGACCCTTACTTTGCTCATTGAATGCTAGAAACCTAACTCATTTAATACTCTTGTTAATTCCCTTCAATATCAATTAATGCCTTAAATTGATCTCTTATTGCATTTATGGTGGTTTCATTCAATAGTTGAGCTTGAGTTTGGAACTAGACCAAAAGGGGGATAAACCCTAACTTTTGCTCTCTTGATTTTGGGAGTAAATTCTTAGGGCTATTGATTAAGAGTGTTTGCTTAATGCGACTTAGTGATTAAACCTCCTTTAATTAAGGGGTTTGACTAATTAGGTAAAAATTGGATTTCCCATGATTTGGGGATTCATGAATTGAGCTTTAATAGACAATGAGATAATGAGTTATGTTTTGAGATTCTTTGGGTGATTTAGGTGATTCCCCACTATCCTAGGGTACTCTTCCACCCATTTCCATCAAACAAACATTTTATTGTTTTATTACTTTTTCATCGACAAACAACCAAGCTTGCCTCCGGCTAAACCCCCGTTTACTGTTTTTATTCGCACTTCACTAAAGTACTGAAACTTGGGATTTAGAAACCAATTTTCTTGTGGTTACGACACTTGTTTTATTGCAACGAATTGGGTGCACTTGCCCATTTTAGCTAGGTATTTACTATTATGTTAGTAATTTTCCCAACAAGTTTATGGCGTCGTTGCCGAGGAAATTGATAGTTTCTATCATTTCCCCAGTTTTGGTATTTTAGTTTTTGTGCATTTAGTGCTTGTATCTTGTTTATTTTCTTTTTGTTATTTGTGTGTTTCGTTGTTTGTCTATATTATTACTTTTCTTACTACTTAAGAGCATTTGGTGTTGGTGTGGTTTAGGTACCTTTTGTTTTCTCGGTGTATGCCAAACACTCGAGCCAAGGGATATACACTTGTTAGCCCGAGACCCGTGCTTGATCGTTCTTTGTTGCAAGCCATCCAGACTTTAAAAAATCCAATCATGGCTGATCAAGAACCGAGGATAGAAGATAACGAGAACCCACAACAAATGGTTCTCAAAGACTACAACCAGCCGGACACCGAAGGGAGACCTTCGGCCATAGTCCTACCGGAGTTGACGCTTCAAGAGCTCGAACAATGGGTATTCAAGACCCACTACATCACTGTTGTCCAGGACTTAGGAAAATTCAGCGGAGCAAATCCTGATGAAGCTCCCAATCACCTAAGTCTCTTCCTCGACTTTTGCAACTCATTTGGTAAAGCTGGAAGAGTTAATGAGAGGATACGCTTGCAGCTCTTCCCTCATTCGCTGTTAAACGCTGCATCAAAATGGTATAGGAGCTTACCGTCAAGGTCAACCCATACTTGGGCACAAATGGCTCAAAAATTTCTTGCCTAGTATTACCCCACAAGTAGAACGAGACAATTGATTGGAGAGATCAACACCTTTTGCCAAGAGCCGGGAGAGACGTTATACGACGCATGGGACAGATTCAAAGACATGTTGATGAATTTCTCCCACCACGGCTTGGATGACCAATCATTATGTCTATCATTTTTTAACGGTCTCGACGATTCGAATAGACTCCTTGTGAACTCCTCAACTGGAGGAAGCTTCATGACTAAGTCACCTCAAAAGGGGATGGAACTCCTAGAGGTGATGACTAGTAACACAAGGTAATGGTTTAAGCCTAAGGGAAGAGCACCACGAGCAGCGGGTCTTCTACATGTTGAGCCCACCGACCATCTTTCCGCTTAACTATCTTCACTCACCAAGATGGTGGAGAAGCTAGCTATAGCTCAAAAGAAGACAACAAAGTCTATAACCTCTTCATCATCATCTCCATCTGCATCTACTTCAATCCAAGAGGGGTGTGCAATTTGTGCGGGTCCTCACAAGACCCATTTTTGTGAAGGCAAAGCTTATGCCGATCCACATGAGGATGTAAACTTTGTAGGCAATCGCCCCGGATACAACTACAACCAACAAAACGCCCCATGGAGGAACCATCCAAACTTCTCATGAAGAAGTAATGACCAAACCCAAGGGGGACCAAGCAATGCTTTCAACAATCCCATGGGATACCGGTCACAAGGGTCGTCTCAAATGTCCAACCCACTAATGGGTTACCGACCACAAGAAGCACCTCCGGGCTTTCAACAACAACATCAACAACATCAACAAACTCCCCCTTCCACGGATGCTAATGCCGAGCTAAGAGACATGATGAAGAATCTTGTCTCGGTTGTGCAAACCAAGGCGGCTGATTTGGATGCCTTTAAAGCAAACCAAGAAGCTACCAACAAAAGGGTTGAAGCACAACTTGAAAGCATCTCCCAACAGCTTGCTTAAAGACCGCCGGGCATTCTTCCAAGTCAGCCCAGGCCCAATCCAAGAGAGCAAGCAAAGGTGGTGACATTAAGGAATGGGAGACTACATGATCCATTATGCTCACAAGAGGACATGGAATCCCAAGAAGATGAAGCACAAGAAGAAGAGCAAAAGATTGTTGAGGAGCCCCCATCTCCACCTAAGGAAGTTTCCAAGGAGAAGGAGTCTCCTGAACCCTCTACTTCTACTACCCTTGCAAAACACCTTCCCCCTCTTCCTTTTCCGAATAGACTCAAAAAGAAAATTTTGGATGAACAATTTGGGAAGTTCCTAAGCATTTTCAAGAAATTAACAATTAACATTCCTTTTTCTGATGCTTTGAAGCAGATGCCGATTTATGCTAAATTCATGAAGGACATCATCGCAAACAAGAGATCGTTGGAGGAAACGGAAACCGTTAACAAAGAAGTTTACCTCCAAAGCTTGGAGATCCCGGTTTGCCTATCATTCCTTGCTTTATTGGTGAAATTGATTGTGGTAGTGGGCTATGTGATTTAGGTGCTAGTATAAATCTTATACCTCTCTCAACTTTCAATAAGTTTGGAATTGGTAAATGCACTCCCACTCCCATTCAATTGCAATTAGCGGATAGATCTTTGGTTATCCCTAGGGGAAAGGTAGAGGACTTTGTAGTAACTGTTGGAACATTTGTCTTCCCAGCTGATTTCATTGTGATAGACATGGAAGAGGACAAGAGAGTACCACTGATTCTAGGTAGACCTTTCATGAGAACTGCTAGGGCCCTTATAGATGTGGATAAAGGCAAAATAATTCTGTGACTTCATGATGAAAATTTGGAATTTGACATGTCTAAAGTAGTGAAGAGACCCTCACAGGCTGAGGTTGTTTTTGCTATAGACGTCGTAGATTCAATTGTGCAGGACCATTCTCTCTCTCTCTCTTGTCAAATGTGATGCCCTTGAATTGGCTTTGTTTGAGGCTTGTGTTGAACAAGAATTTCATTCAGAAATGACCGAAGTGGTGGCTGAGTTGAACAGCAGATATTCTGGCTATATAGACCACGCTATCCACCACCCGAACCATTGGAATGCACTGCTCAAAAGTTGTTACCCTCGGTTGAGAAGCCTCCCACTGTGGAGATGAAACCTCTATCCTCTCATCTCAAATATGCTTATTTGACTGACTTGTGTGTTCTATCTGTTATTATTTCTTCTTCTTTGACAGGTGCACTAGAGGAAAGTCTAATGAGGGTCCTTCGAAGCCATAAACGGGCTATCGGGTGGACTATAGCCAACATCAAGGGAATCAACCCTCATTTCTGCACCCACCGGATATTTATGGAAGATGACTACAAGCCGTTGGTCCAACCTCAAAGAAGATTAAATCCGAACATGAAGGAGGTGGTCAAGAAAGAGGTTCTCAAACTCTTGGATGCGGGGATTATCTATGTCATCCCCAACAGCAAGTGGGTGAGTCCCGTGCAAGTGGTCCCAAATAAAGGAGGCGTTACTGTCATCCCTAATGAAAAGGGTGAGCTGGTGTCTCAGAGGACTACCAATGGCTGGAGAGTCTGCATCGACTACTAAAAGCTGAACACCGCCACCAGAATGGACCATTTCCCTCTCCCATTCATTGATCAAATGCTCAAGAGGTTGGCGGGGCAAGACTACTATTGCTTCTTGGATGGATACTTGGGATATCTCCAAATCCCCATAGCTCCTAATGATCAGGAGAAGACGACATTTACATGCCCTTATGGGACGTTTGCCTACACCCGGATGCCTTTCGGGCTTTGCAATGCCCCGGCCACATTTCAGAGATGCATGATGTCTATCTTCTCCGACTTCCTAGAGAATAGAATTAAGGTCTTTATGGACGACTTCTCTGTCTTCGGCCCCTCCTTCGACACTTGCTTGGTGATAAGTGGTGAAATAATGCTCTCTCAAGGCCTTTATTCGTCGTCATTTTATTTGGCGCATGACTTATTTCACCACTTTATGGAGTATTTGTGTGTTTATTAGTGATCTTACACTTTTGGCTTGTTCAAATAGGTAAATACTCTTTGGAGTACATTTTGAGAGCTTTATATGAGAAAGCATCAATGTTCGAGCACCTCGGGAGGATGCCTAGCCAACAGGAAGCATTGGGAGAGTTCCGGCACAGAGAAAATGACATTCTGGGGCTGACCGAACTTGCGACCGGACTTGCAAGTTCGGTCGGGCTCTGTTCAGGCCGTCCCAAAACTTACTGGAATCGACCGAACTTGCGACCGGACTTGCAAGTCGGTCGACCTTTAAACCCGTCACGTGTTTCCGCTTAAAAAGAGTCCGACCGAACTTGCGACCGGACTTGCAAGTTCGGTCGGACGGGAATTTTTGCCCAGAAAAAGCTGTTTAAAGACTACATTTTGGGGCTTCCTTCCCCATTATCAAATACACCCGACTCCAACCCTAAACAGACGGGAGAGAGGCGAAAATAGAGGAGAAAAGAAGAGGAGAAGAGAAGAGAAGAAAGGAGGAAGAAGAAAGTGAAGATCTCTACCTCCATTGAAGCTTGGAAGCTCCTCCAATGGCTAATTCTTCCTTTTCTTTGCTCTTGCCTCTAGCTATGTCTGAGTAGTTCCATTTGTATCCTAGGATGAGGGTTTGAACCCATTTTGCTCAGTGAATGCTAGAAACCTAACTCATTAATTACTCTTGTTTTATTCTCTTCAATATCAATTAATGCACTAAACTGATCTCTTATTGCATTTATGGTGGTTCCATTCAATATTTGAGCTTGAGTTTGGAACTAGACCAAGAAGGGAGTAAACCCTAACCTTTGCTTTCTTGATTTGGAAGTAATTGCTTGGGGCTATTATTTAAGAGTGCTTGCTTAATGCTATTTGATGACTTGAACCTCCTTTAATTAAGGGGTTTGATTATTTAGGTAAGAATTGGATTTCCCATGATTTGGGGATTCATGAGCTACACTCTAATAGGCACTGAGATGATGAGTTATGGTTTTGAAGTTCTTTGAGTGAATTGGGTGATTCCCACTATCCTAGGGTACTCTCCCCATCCATTCCATTCACAAACATTTTACTGTTTTTTATTGCATTTTAGTTAACAAAACAAACAACCAAGCTTGCCTCTGGCTAAACCCCCATTTTACTGTTATTTTGCACTTGACTATTATACCGAAGCTTGGGATTTAGAAACCAATTTCCTTGTGGATACGACACTTGTTTTATTACAACGAATTGGGTGCACTTGCCCATTTTAGCTAGGTTTAATTACTATGTATGTAATTTTCCAACAAGTTTATGGCGCCGCTGCCGGGGAAATTGATTATTCAATTTCCCTTGGTTCGGTACTATAGTTTTTGTGCATTTAGTACTTTTATCTATTTTATTTCATTTGTGGTATTTATGTTTTTAGTTGTTGTTTATATTTTAACATATCCATCTACTTAAGAGCGTTTGGTGTTGGTGCATTTTAGGTACCTTCTGTTTTTCTCGGTGTATGTCAAACACTCGAGCCAAAGGATCCCCACTCGTTAGTCCGAGACCCGAGCTCGAGCGTTCTTTGTTGAGGGCCATCCGAACTGTGAAAAATTCAATCATGAATGACCCACCGGAGGTTGAAAACAACGGGAACCAACAACAAATGGCTCTCAAAGACTACAACCAGCCGGACACCGAAGGGAGGCCTTCAGCCATAGTCCTACCGGAATTGACGCCTCAAGAGACCGGACAATGGGTATTCAAGACCCATTACATCACTGCTGTCCGGGATTTAGGAAAATTCAGTGGAGCAAATCCCGATGAGGCTCCCAATCACCTAAGTCAATTCCTCGATTTTTGCAACTCATTTGGCAAAACTGGAAATGTTGACCAGAGGATACGCCTGCAGCTTTTCCCTCACTCACTGTCCGACTCTGCATCAAGATGGTATAGGAGCTTACCGTCAAAATCAATCCACACTTGGGCACAAATGGCTCAACAATTTCTTGCCAAGTACTACCCCACTAGTAGAACAAGGCAATTAATTGGAGAGATCAATACCTTTTGCCAAGAACCGGGAGAGACGTTATACGATGCATGGGATAGATTCAAAAACATGTTGATGAACTGTTCCCACCACGGTTTGGACGACCAATCACTATGTCTATCATTTTTCAACGGTCTCGATGACCAGAATAGACTACTTGTGAACTCCTCATCTGGAGGAAGCTTTATGACTAAGTCACCTCAAGAGGGGATGGCACTCCTAGAGGAGATGACTAGTAACATAAGGCAATGGTCTAGGCAAAAGGGGAGAGCACCAAGAGCAGCTGGTCTCTTACATGTTGAACCCACCGACCACCTTTCCGCTCAACTATCTTCACTCACCAAGATGGTGGAGAAGCTAGCTATAGCTCAAAAAGAAACAACAAAGTCTATAGCTTCTTCATCATCACCCTCTCCATCTACTTCTACTCCAATCCAAGAGGGGTGTGCAATTTACGCGGGTCCTCACGAGACCCACTTTTGCGAAGGCAAGGTTTATGCCGATCCACGTGAGGATGTAAACTTTGTAGGCAACCGCCCCGGATACAACTACAACCAACAAAACGCCCCATGGAGGAACCATCCAAACTTCTCATGGAGAAGTAATGACCAACCCCAAGGGGGAGCTAGCAATGCTTCCAACAATCCCACGGGCTACCGGTCACAAGGGTCGACTCAAATGTCCAACCCACAAATGGGTTATAGACCACAAGGGACCCCTCCCGGCTTTCAACAACAACAACAAGATCCCCCCTTTTCTTCTTCAAGTGGGATTTCTAGGTTAGAGAACCTCATGGCGGATTTTATTGTCACCGCCAAGACCAAATTCTCGGAGCAAGAAGCTTTCAATGCTAATCAAATGGCATTTAATAAAAACATTGAAACTCAACTTGGGCAAATATCTCAGCAGCTCGCGCAAAGGCCTCCAGGCACGTTCCCAAGCCAAACCAAGCCTAATCCGAAAGAGCAACTCAATGCTATATTCGTGAGAGAAGATGTTGAAGAAGAGGTTAGCAAGATAAATGTGATTGAGACTTCAAAAATTCACCCTCTTCATCAAGTATGGGCTATGTCCATAGCAGCATCGAAAAGAAAGATAGCCCAACTTGAATCTTCTTCGAGAATTCATGATCATGAACTTCAAGATGAGAGGGAGCACTTGGGAAGGCTTCTTACAAACTATGCAAGAGAAAAAGCCAAGTTGGAGGATGATGAGGAAGGGATAAAAGTTGTTACCTTGAGAAGTGGGAGAAAAACACAAGAAGTCCAAGTCCCACATGAGCCAAGCAACCCAAAGAGGGTGACGAAGAAAGGGTTGACCATCCAACGGAGGGAACTCCTCAAGACGTCCCCGCAAACCTCTCCGCACAAAAACCCTCTCCATGTGAACCACCCGTACCTTTCCCCAACCGACTCAAGAAACAGAAGCTTGATGCAGAGTACGGGAAGTTTCTAGCGGTGCTTAAGCAATTGAATGTCAACATCCCTTTTGTAGACCTCATTGCCAAGATGCCAAACTATGCTAAATTCCTCAAGCATCTCATCTCCAACAAATTAAAATTGACCGAAGACGGCACCATCCAGCTCAATGAAGCTTGCTCTGCTATTCTCAAACAGCCATTACCTTCGAAATGCAGCGATCCAGGCAGCTTCACCATCCCGGTCATGATCGGTAGCACCTCTTTTCAATACTCCTTATGTGATCTAGGTGCCTCCATCAACTTGATGCCCCTTTCCACCTTCAAGCGGCTAGGTATAGGTGAATTGAAAAAGAGCAAGATGGTCCTTCAACTGGCAGATGGGTCGACGGTGTACCCAAGTGGAGTGGTTGAAGACGTTATCATCAAAGTGGAACATCTATACTTCCCATGCGATTTTGTCATTTTGGACATTGAAGAAAACTCCACTACACCCCTTATCCTTGGCCGGCCTTTCCTTGCCACTGCTGATGCTCAAATTGTTGTGGCAAGAAGGACCATCACCTTGCAAGCATATGATGAGAAGTTGGTATTCACAGCGGGGAGGTCCCCAAATAACAAGACGGCGACGGTCAAGGTTATAGAAAAGGAGGCCCAGCCACACTCATCTTCTTCACCTCTCTTCATCACTCTACCCGAAGGGATCACCATCCAGGATGAACCACCATTAATCCTTGAGGAAGAGAAAGAGAGGGTCAGGAAGGAAAAAGGTAAACGTGCATCAAAGTGGATACCCAAAAATGTCTTCGATTCATGCTTTGGATGTCCTCCTCACGTCCACCCTCCAGGTTTGATCTAACCCTCACAATGGTCTAGCCAAAGACCGTAAAAAGACGGGTAGCTTTCCGGGAGACAACCCGGACTATTGTCATTTTTACCTTGCATTATTTTCTCACTCGAGTTATGTTGGTTGTTTGCTTTCTATGCTTGATTTATTGTGTGTTCGGGTGTTTTTGCTTGTTGAGTCTGTTTGTGATTGATGATAAGTGTTGTGGGCAAGAAAACAAGTATTTTGGTGAAATTCTGGTCTCGACCGACCTTAGGACCGAACTTGCAAGGTCGGTCGAGTCCCAGATTTCAAACCCGCGAAGCTACTGACTTCGACCGAACTTGCGACCGGACTTGCAAGTTCGGTCGGAGTGAAAAATTTCGAACCCGAAACATTCTGGAACCGACCGGACGTGCAAGTCGGACGGGCGGAAAAATTTTGAAAAAAAAAAAGAAAAACGCTGCGTTTTGATTCTTTTTCTTTCTCTCTCTTCTTCTTTCTCCTTCTCTCTCTCTCCTTCGCCGACCTCCTCTTCCCTCCTGCGCCATTCCTCTTCTCCTCCCTGCGCTCCAACACCCACGCCCAGCCACCGCCTCCGACTTCTGCTCCGACGCCGCCTGCTACCCGACGTCGCGCCACCGTGGTCGCGCACCGAAGTCACAGCCCCGCCCTCACTCGCACCCACACCAACCCCTCTCCATTCGAAACCCTAAACTCCCAAATCGAATTCCATTTCGATTTTAGCCCCAAATCTTAAATTTCCACTTTTTTCCACATAAAACACTTAGGTATGTGATTCTAACTCTACATTGTCATTTTTTCAATTTTGGAGCAAGTTACATTTTAGGCTAAATTCCAATCGAACCAAACAGAGCCTTAGGTGTGAAATTGTGATTTTGGCACATTTGTGGATTTGGATTGTGTGGATAATTAATTAGGGACTTTGTGTGGGTTTGGAGATTAAAAATGTGCAATTTGGTGGTCCTAAGCATAATTTGGTGTTTAATGTTTAAATTTGACTAATGTTTGTTTAGCATTATTCAAAGGTGTTTTAATGTATGCTAATGCTTTGTGAATAATGCTGGATGCCTAAACTCCATTGAGCCTATATTGGTTGCATTCTGTGGTTGCGCATTTGTGACACCTAAATGTGAAACCTTGACAAACGGGGTAAGGTGCTAGTGGGAGTTCTCATTTTGATGAAATTGTTAGTGGGATACTTGGTGAGCTGCATGGTACCCTTTCGGGTGAAAGTGTGGAGGTTCTTAGAACGAGGAATGATAGAAAAACAGGGGGGACTCTGGCAAAAATTTTCCACACAACTAACGTTTCTTTTGCCTTCCTGTGTTCATTCTTCATTTTGTGCTATTTTCTTCTTGTCCACCTAGTTACTTTCTAACAGTTTAATGGTTGTTATTTGTGTTGTTTTTGTTTGTTCTTTTTCTTTTTCTTTTCTTTGTTTTTGCAGCAACATGGCCCACCGACAGCGTCGTGCTAGGAGACAGGTGGCCGCCCCAGAACCAGAGCCCGAATTGCCTAATGCTCTTCTTGACGGCGTCTTCCTCAACGCCGA